>JARQZK010002901.1:55000-80000 GCA_030704885.1 Cynegetis impunctata | reverse complement strand
TCAAAAACACTACATGTCCACTATCTTATTTTTTCAATAACTAATTTCCATAAACCAAAATTTGCCGAATTCTTATTTCAATCTGTCTACAAAGTTACACACAACAAATCTGTAGTTTCTGTAAATAATATATATCAACGATTGTGATACTACAAAGTTTTTTGTGATTATCTCTTAATGGTAATTTTGTACTAGTACTGTTCTTCAACTGACCGATTCATATTTATATATATATATATAGAGAGAGAGAGAGAGATGTCCCAAAATCATTCAGTCTGTCAACGAAATTGAAATTTTCAGAATTTTTGTTCGATATCAATATCATTAGATTTCGAGTTGATGTCAACTCATCTTGCCTTCATAATCATTTCTTGAACAATAATCATGACCAAATTAAAAAAATCAAAAGAATTCCTTTATGCCTGAAATCATACGAATTTAAAAGTGAAATAGATGTTGATTTGTCAAAAAAAGGTATTATATCATTTACTCTGGTTTTTTTTCACGTAAAAGTTTCATACTTATTCACTCAGTTCTATATTTTTGTAATCAGCCTGTATCTATGACGCGCTCATTGTCTTCCGCTGTTGCACGCGGGCCACACTTCCGTTGCCGCGTAGGCAGAGATAAGCAATTTTCCCGACTCCTGATTGAGGATTTTCCTCCGGGAATAAAAACTCCATCTACAAATGAACGGCCGTGACAAGAGCCATAATTCGTCCTCGGCCGGATGGAGAGAAAGAAAACGAGGCGACACCATCGCAGTCCGGCAGACCGCGGTCGGAATGCACAGCAGGGTGCCCCAGCATGCCGGTCATAGGTTCGATGTAATAAGGACAAGAATAAAATGTATGGGGTTCAATTACTTAATCATATGTCTAAATTCTTTATGATATCTATGAAAAACGATATATTCCTTATTTCCTAGTGAACCCAAGAGACTTGCCTGAATGTGTACAAATACCGGAAATTTTAAGGCGTTTGGATCACATTTATAGCAATATAGCCTTCCTGAAACAATTCGTTTTCGAAAGGGACTTTCGCATCGCAAGTTGTACTACAGGTACTAGGCGAATGCGAAGCTGGGTATAAAAATTATAAAATGTAATTATATATATATATATATATATATATATATATATATATATATATAAAATAAATATATATATATATATATATATATATATATATATATATATATATATATATATATATATATATATATATATATATATATATATATATATATATATATATATATATATATATATATATATATATATACCCACTGAACAAGAAACATCATAAGTCTATTTTGTGATGTTCTTTTTAGAGACTTTCCGTGATGTTTATTTAAAACGTTGAAAAGATATCTCCTAAATGTTTAAATTTTATAACCAACTTCATTAAAATCCATGTTATGTAATTAAAACATATTTTAGATGTACACAATACTACTTGAATTCGCAGTGATATACACATCCTATGAACTTCTTTTCAGCAACTTCTTTGAGGAAACATCCATACGATGTTAATTTATATAGGTCTCACTAATGTTACATACAGAACATTACTGCAATATTACAAATTAATATGTTCCTGAGATGATCACATTTTGTAGTTACTTTTACAACTTTCGGACTACTCTTTAGTAACTTCCTGCGACTGGGTAAGCTGTTTGAATGATGTATTCATAAAATTATAAAAAAGAAGAAAACAGAAAAAAACAATGACAAGCATGATATATGGCGGATCGTGGCGTGCAAGTAGGTTATAATATAAGTGGTGGCAGCATCGTTTTCAGTTTCGCGGTTTTATTTCAGTAAAAGCATTTTCTTGTTATAATGGACGAACAACAGTTATCGGTAAGTACTTATTCCAAAATCATAATTATTTAAACTTAAATATACTCATTTTAATACTTCAATCGGCTATTCAACATTGAAATTCCGGGTGGAGGGATATACCGTAACGTTTCGTAAAGTTTGGAAAGTTTGAAATTTTTATAGTTTTAATATTACAAAATTATTCTAATAAATATTTTGTAAACCAGCTATAAGGTATCAGTAATCTTTATCAATTCAGTTTTAAATAGTGTTAGGTTATAGCAACTACAGCTTGATGTATACAGTTGCACACAAATTCAATTTTTGTTAAGATGTGTCCTATATCACTTTCCACACTTGTTAAGTAATATGCTTGCACTATTATATTTTTTTATGTTGGATTCCCGGACAGAATATTTGTTTTTAGGTTTTTTTTCTGGACAAGATATTTATTCTAAGGCTGGATTTGTTTTATTTTTATTTTCAGTGTTCTATTTATTAATAGTTAATATACTATTTAAATCTTCTATTGCTTTTTTATTTTAAATGTACAGGGTGAACAACTAAGAACGGCTGTAGGCCACATCTCAGAAAAGAATATTGGTATAAATAAAAAGCATTACCTTTTGGAAAGAAAAATCGCTAGAATATGCTATTTATGAGTTTCTAAAACATCCACTAGGGGTGGAATGAGCACTCAAAATCATAATACTGGGATTATCTCCAAAAAAGACATATACCAAAAGGTGACCTAAAAATGCAACTTTTGAAATCTTTATGATTGTATATTTAGGATACCTTTAGTTTTTCTTTCTTGGTGATAATCACCTTATTATATGTTTTTAAGTGTTCTTTCCATTCCCTAGCGGATATTTTAGTAACACAAAAATATATTTCAGGTTCATTTTCCTTGAGGTATTTTTTTTAAGTTGAATCATGATTCTTTTTTGAGATATGGCCGGCAGCCGGCGTTTTTAGTTGTTCACCGTGTATTTGCTGAAACATCTATAGAATGTAATCTAGATTGTTTGAGGTATATTATTTAGAGGTTTTAGTAATATCCATACAACATCTAAAAAAATATACTGTATCGTTTTTGAAATGTTGCATTCAGTTCATTGGTAAGATGTCGTTTCATAGACATTGCATCAACATGTACTAGATGTTAAAAGGCATTTCTGAATGTAACAGAAATGTTGATTTTAGTTCATTATAAAGACTTCCTTTTGAGGAAGTTCTAGTAACATCACAGTAATGTAAAAAGGCAGCGCTTTAATATCGCTGAGAAGTTCAGTTGTAACATCACAAAAGTTAACAGCCCTAAGCTGGGCATAAGCGGTTGTGAAGATGTGCATGTGATGAAAACAAGAGGAAAATAGGGAAGAACATTAGCACAATGTAATGTTAAATTAACGTGACTGTAACAATTATTTGCATAATGGGTATATATATAATATATATATATATATATATATATATATATATATATATATATATATATATATATATATATATATATATATATATATATATATATATATATATATATATATATATATATATATATATATATATATATATATATATATATATATATATATATATATATATATATATATATATATATATATATATATTTATATATTTATATATATATATATATATATATATATATATTTATATATATAAAATATAAAATATATATATATATATATATATATATATATATATATATATATATATATATATATATATATATATATATATATATATATATATATATATATATATATATATATATATATATATATATATATATATATATATATATATATATATATATATATATATATATATATATATATATATATATATATATATATATATATATATATATATATATATATATTTAAAGAAAAATATATATATATATATATATATATATATATATATATATATATATATATATATATATATATATATATATATATATATATATATATATATATATATATATATATATATATATATATATATATATTCATTCGAATTGTTGTTGCCTGTGAACTATTTCTAATCTTTTGATAATTATTAGCAATAACAGGCTTGTTGAATCTCAAAAAACTCGATTTTATTAAAAAGTTGACGTTTCGCCACGACATTCGTGGCTTCATCAAAACTTTTGAAAAAATTGAAATTTCTTTGACATTTATTGATTTGAAAAAATTTGAATAGAAAAAGATTACTATGTCTCACTAAAATTTTTTCGGCTGTGGCCGTTCTTTGTTATTTATTACGTGCTATTCAGTCCAATATATTAACATTCAAATCTGTTATTATTAGATGGTAAGGGAAACCACAGAAACCTTTACCCACGTAATGTTCGATATAGGTTCAAATTATTTTGATTTTGAAAAGTCAAAGAATAGGGTACTATTTATCTTGTTTTTAAAATTTTCTCATTGCGGCTGTGGCCGTCTTCAGTTATTAATTACGTGCTATTTAGTCCAATATCAACAGACAGATCTGTTGATATTAGATGGGAAGGGAACCACAGAAACCTTCACCCACGTAATGTACAAAATAGGTTTGAAATATTTGATTGTTGTCTTTAATTAGATTCAACAAGCCTGTTATTGCTAATAATTATCAAAAGATTGTATATATATATATATATATATATATATATACGAGGTCTATTCAAAAAATAAGGTGAATTTTCATTTTTCCCAAAAAATATTTATTTATTCATCAATTTTTGCTTTGTCCCCTTCGAAGTAGTCCCCCTCAGATATAATACACTTGTGCCAGCGTTTTTTACCAATCATCGAAGCAGTGTTGATATACACTTTTTGGCAAGCTCTTGAGCTCTCTCAGCGATTCGGTTTGTACGACCATGTGGTAAGAACTCCTGATGCAATGCGCCACAGTAATCGAAAAAAACAATCAGCCAAACCTTCACGGTTGATCGAACTTGGCGTGCTTTTTTTGGCCTTGGCATTCCTGGGCTCTTCCATTGGGACGATTGGACATTGATTTCGATGTCATAACCATATACCCATGATTCGTCACAAGTTATGACCCTTCTAAGCAAATCTGGATCGCCGTTGACGTCATTCAACAATTCCTAAGCGATGCTCATGCGACGATTTTTTTGGTCAAAATTCAGCAATTTGGGAACAAACTTCGCTGCCACACGCTTCACGCCCAAAATTTCCTTAAAAATTGCATAGCATTAGCCAACCGATATGCCGACACCCTCAGCAACTTCTCTAATAGTGATTCGACGATTCTCCATAACAATTTTCTTCACTTCCTCAACATTTTCATCGGTTGTTGATGTTCTGGGGCGTCCAGGGCGAGCGTCGTCATGCACATCTTCTCGACCTTCTGTGAAAAGCTTGTACCACTTGAAAGCATTTTTTGGCTCGAAGTATACTCACCGTATGCAACTTTCAACATTTCAAGTGTTTTAGAGCACTTGATTGCATTTTTCACACAAAATTCAATGCAAACTATTTGATCCATGTTTTTCTACAAAAGAAAATCGCCGAACACGCAAAACACTTCTACGTTTCATGCCACTCACAAACAAACTAAATGTGCTATATAGCTAAAACTGTGAACATATGTTCGAGACGAGCGTACCAACATAACAAAATAAAATCGATAATCGAATGTACGTAGCCCGCGCAATTTGAAAATTCACCTTATTTTTTCAACAGACTTCGTATATATATATATATATATATATATATATATATATATATATATATATATATATATATATATATATATATATATATATATATATATATATATACCAAGCTAGTAAGTCGAGTACTTAGCGTACGCTGGCTAGTATTTTGGAGGTCTCGGGTTCAAACACCGGGGCCGACTGGTCTGCCATGAGTTTTTTTCAGAGGTTTCCTCATGGTAATGTAAGTCACTGCTTGCAAACTTATGAGGCGAATGCTGGACCAGTATTAATCCTCTGAACCCTACCCACACTTCCTATGTTCCATAAATATCCCATCTCACCTATCCTTCAAGCTCCAAGTTAGTTAGTCGAGTATGTTAGGTACGCTGCACAGAGGGGTAAAGCTTTAATCTAGCCGGCCAAAAATCAGTTTCACAAAATGCAGCGGAGGTGGGAAAAATCTATCGAACGTTCAATTGGAATAGTGGGGGATTAAAGTTTAGGGTCTAAATTGTTTACCTGGTTGATCGAATTAGAGGAAAACCCAGTTTGAACTTGTCTGTTGTACCCTTTTTATTTTGTTTAGCATCGAAAGAAAGTTTGTGAGTGCATAGTTCAGTGCTACCTGTTACCGATCTAGTTTTTTATTTTACCAAGTCATCATGGATAGTGAAAGACCAGGTATGTCTCTATGTTACAGTTTAATATTATTAATTAAAATATAGGATAAGGCAAGAAAAAAAAATATAAAAGATGCTCTTTTTTTGCGGTTTGTTATTGTGAATTTCAACATTCGATAAGGATTTTGTTATACTTCCCGATGAGTCCCGATATCTTTCTTAACATGACTGGTTATTCAAGTTATGAGGTAAATAAATATTAAATCAATAGCCACTACTAACCGCAACTCTAGAAAATATTGATTTTTTTCTCCTGCAAATCTAAATAAAGAACCAATATTTTTAAAAAATTATTTATACCTACATATTTAGCTATTTTCATTACTTAAGGGCAAATGTTATTTTAGGGCCATCTGAAGTGAGAATTCTTGTAAGGCGACCTTATCTTATCATCTTTTTGACCTTATGGATAGCCAGCAATTGCCAAATTTCGACCAAAAATTAGAATTTTTGGAAAATTTCCTGATAAATCAGGAGAGTTATTCTGAAAAGCAACAGAAAGATATAAAACACGAATTTTCAAGACTTAAGTCGGCGAAGATGGCAGAAAGCGAACAAGGTTAGACATTATTTCTTAACATCCAATTCATCTTGGTTGGAAGGAACATTTGAATTACCTCGAGTAGTTACGTCTAGAGGTCGACCCCAGAAATCATTCGTGGAATGTAGTGAGAGAAGCAAGAGACGAAAAACGGAAGAAGTGCGCAGAGAAGCAGATCTGCAGATCCTTTCTCATGCAACCCAATCCCAACTTTATGCCGCTGGACATCGGAATGCTTCTCTGGTGGTTGAGGAAATCACTCAAGATCCAACGCTAGCAACGAAATACAAGGAACAATTGTCGGATGATTATGGTAAGGCCTGTACAAAGATATCCACTGTGCAGGCGTTATCGATGTTCGTAGAAGCAAATCTATCTAGAAGACAGTACGAGCTAGTAAGAAATTCGTGTAAAAAACTATATCCATGCTATAGTATGCTACAAAAAGAAAAACTTAGCTGCTATCCAGATAAGGATTCCTATCGAGTCACGGATTCTCATGCAGAAGTCCAGTTGCAAGCTTTAATGGACCATACTGTACTAAGACTGTTGAACTCTCTGGAAGAAATAGGAGAAACATTGAGTGATGAAGAACGGACTTCACTTCTGCTGATTTGTAAATGGGGATGTGATGGTTGTCAACAAAGAGAATACAAACAGAAGTTTAAAAATGACGCAGACTCAGACGCCAACATTTTCCAAAGCTCCTTTGTACCTCTTCGACTGGTTTCTCAGTCGAACGAAAAAATTATTTGGCAAAATCCGACGCCTTCCTCACCTAGATTCTGTCGACCCATACGGATAAGGTTCGTTAAAGAGTCTGCCGACATTACCAAATAAGAAATTTCCTATGTTGAGCATTCAAGCAACTCGTTTAGAAAGCGACAAATGTAGTTGTAAATGGTAATTCGTATTATGTTAAACATAAAATGTTATTAACCATGATAGATGGCAAAGTTTGCAATGCTGCAAGTGATACAAAATCAACGTTGCGGTGCTTTATATGCGGAGCAACTTCAAAGGATTTTAACAATCTAGACCAACCTAAAGAGGTAAGAGAAGAAACATTGAGGTTTGGACTATCCATACTCCACGCACGGATAAGACTATTTGAAAGTATACTGCATCTAGCTTACAAGCTGCCTGTTAGAAAATGGCGAATCCAGTCTGAGGAGGAGAAAGACTTGATAAACGAGGAGAAAAAGAGAATTCAGGAAGATTTCAGGCTGAAAATGGGTTTAATTGTAGACGTTCCCAAACCTGGATATGGAAACACCAATGACGGAAACACTAGTCGGAGGTTCTTTGCTGATCCACATCTTGCCGCAGAAATCACAGGCGTAGATTTAAATTTAATTTTCCGTTTTAAGGTGATTTTAGAGGCAATTTCAAGTGGGCATAGGATCGATACCATGAAATTTGGTGAATACGGGATGGAAACGGCCAAATTATATGTGGAGTTGTATTCATGGCACCCTATAACTCCAACCGTTCATAAAATTTTAATACATGGTGCGATAGTTATAGAAAGTGCACTCCTTCCTATCGGACAGCTTTCTGAAGAAGCTGCGGAAGCTCGGAATAAGCATTTCAGGCTGCACCGAACAAATTTTGCTCGAAACTTTTCAAGAGAATCTTGTAACATGGACATCTTGAATAGATTACTTCTAAGTTCCGATCCGCTTCTATCTGGTATGAGGCCAGTACCGAAGAAAAGAAGCAAGCCATTTTTGAGTGAGACGTTAGCGCTACTTCTTTCTGTTGAACCATCCAATGAAATAGCTAGCCAGAAACTCCTGGATTCGGATAGTGATGAAGGTTGTGAATCATCAGATGATTAGTTAAGAATTGTTTTATTAGTTGTTTCAGATGATTAGTTGTTTTATAGTTTTATTAGTTAAGAAGTGATTTATAGTTTGCCAAATTTTTTATTGTACATTATATCGTAAATAAATTATTTATAAAATGAATCATTGTAACTCTTTTTATTTATTTTTTTATATTTTAAAACAATATATAGGAAATTGTGTCAATATAATTGTTGTTTAAAAGCTATTAAAAACCTGAAGTTTGGTAAAGTAAGTCAATTATCTCCTTGCGCTGCGAAGACGAGGTAAGTTGATGGGATTGATTACTATTTGCAGGTTTAATACCTTATTTCAAAAACCAGAGATCCCAGATTTTTTAGAATATTTTTCTCGAAATCAGCAGTCTAAAATTAATAGAAAATGGTGATAAAATATTTTTGGCCGGCTAGACCTGTCAATTACCCCTCTGTGCGCTGGCTAGTATTCGGGAGGTCTCAGGTTCAAACCCTGGGGTCGACTGGCCCGCCATGAGTTTTTTTCAGAGGTTTCCTCATGGTAATGTAAGTCACTGCTTGCAAACTTATAAGGCGAATGCTGGGCCACTATTAATCCTCTGAACCCTACCCACACTTCCTATGTTCCATAAATATCCCGTCTCACCTATCCTTAATGCACTTGTACATACAAGTGTATCCTCTGATCTGGCTGAAGGAGTTAATCCCAAACTCAAGCTGCCCGCCTCCCTGTCACATACTTCAGGGAGCAATGAAACACGTGTGTTTCCTTTTATATATATATATATATATATATATATATATATATATATAAATATATATATATATATATATATATTATATATATATATATATATATATATATATATATATATATATATATATATATATATATATATATATATATAGCGCTATTCAAACCGCGAGAAAAAAATTTAAGGAAAGTATATAGGCTGATATTCTTGATAAACATTCTTTGATTATGGCATTGTTTCCGACTCCAAATTTTCTGCGTGTCATAAATTTTGATAAAAATACAAATATAATCATTTCAAATGTTCAAAATACCACCATTATCATCGATACATGCTTGACAACGTAGTATTCTAATTGCATGATTTGTCTAGTTTGAGGGGGTTCGACTGCATTATTAATTCGTTCCATTAATTGTTCGTGATTATTAATTTCCACTGCGTAAGCTTGCTGTTTTAAGTGCCTCCATACAAAATAATCCAAAAGATTAAAGCCTGGTGAACTCGTTGGCATAACACCTGACCACGCCGTCCAATTCATCTCCTATTGAAAGTTTTTTTTTCACCAGGCGACTAAATTTCGTCCAACACCTGTTGTGCTCCTTCGTGCTGATATAACGTACGATGGTAATCCACAAGAAAAACTTCTAGCAAATTTGTGAGATCATTTTCTAGGAATTACAAATACGCATCGAAATTCAAACGATTAGAAAGGACTTCAATTGGAAAAGGAAAGTAATTGTTCGTTGAAGACTCCGTCCTGTACGTACATTAATAGGGAATCATTGTTGCAAACCTGCTGATGAAGCTATTGACAAGAGGCGAGTCTCATCATTTGATATCCTGGTTGCAAATTATGTACTTTTATAAAATTAATGTAAACTTCGGTCTTCAAGGTTCTCCAAGCAAAATTTTGGGACACATTAAGATGGGCAGCTATAGATCTAGTACTAATTTGTGGATTATCGAGCACACAACCCATCACTTCTTGATATCATCATAATAATAATTTGGAATGGAACCAATAGCAGAAATTGCCAACTACAAACTGTCGCAGCCAGATGATTGTCGTCTATAAGGGAACCTCTTGTTGTACTCCATTAGTTATTATTTATGAAAACACATTCATTGATACCATATACATTCATTGTTTCTATTGTATTAGCAGAAAATATATTGCATTCAACGTGGCTTAGTTCTAAATGAACTTTTCTCTACTGAAAGCTATCATTTTTCTCTCGAAGTAATCTATGCTTCTTAATATAAATAATTCACATTTTTTACAATTAATAACTCTCATTCGATTATAGTTTCTTCCATTGTGCCTGCTATTTAATAAATATTATGCGGAGAAAGGAACTTCATTCCAAACAAGTGTCCCAGGACACCTTTTGATCTATTCTACAAGCTTTTATTACCATTGTATGTATGTATGTATCTTTGTATCTATAGTTTGTCCCAATATCTGATCAGGATTAGCAATTTTCCAAATCCGATACCCGGTAGTGTCTTTGTGATTTATCAGTGCGTTGGACTACTGAACAGAAGGTCGGCGGATCGAATCCCGGCCGGACCAATGAATTAATGCGGAACCACCTCTAGAAAGGCAATGTCAAACCACTGAGAAGTATTCTGCCTTGTTAAGACGTTCTATCAAGACGTTCAGAGCCGTCGTAAGACTGTAGATCCCTTCTATTCGTGTATCACTGTATCGCGCACAACACGAATAGTTGTAGAGAGGTCGCCTACATCCGAAACCAGGTGAGGCACTTGAAAAAGAAGAGAGTAGTGTCTTTGTGCCAAGTGCGTCGATTATTTGTTGCTATGAAAATATCATCTTCTTAAAACTATGAAAGCAAAGATTAGTAATGATGAGAGAAATAACAATTATACTTATGTAGTTAGCAGAATAAAAAATTAGAAAAAAAATAATAGTTTGAAAAAACCAAAATTGCTTTTGTAGATAACCGTGGAAAGTAAATAATAGTTTTAAAAAACTAAAATACACGCTTTAATACAGAAACAAACTGAAAAGTAGAAAATCATTTTCGATAAAATTAAAACAAGAATATTGTAATTTACAAACAAATTCTCTTATATCAGAAAAGCGTATCTACTTTCACCAATATCCGTCATTTCAATATTATAAAGAAGCGATAATTCATTAAATTATTCCACTTTGAAATTTAAAAAGAATTTATAATTTTACTCCAAAATTTTATTAACAGACTATCGAAAAATAACGTTAAAACAATTTGTACAAATAAAAGAAACTTGAAGTCACTCTTGGTCAATAATAAAGAAAAATCTAACATCGGAGAAAACAGTGGTATTTACAAAATATTTTGCGACGAATGTCCTGCTTTCTATATTGGACAGACAGGAAGGAATATAAATATTCGTGTTGAAGAACATGAAAAGTCAATTTTACAAAACAAAAATACCACTGGCTTCTCTGAACATTGTATAAAATTCAATCACTTCCTGGATTTCAACAAAACCAAATTGTTACATTCAGGTAACAAGGGTAAACGTCTTGACCTTCTCGAAATTATCGAAATAAGTTCCGCCCATAATAGTCAGTTACCCCTTGTAAACGAACAAATTGATTTTCAGGTATCACCTTTGCTTTTGTCTGTTTTATAAATTACGATGCAATACTCTCCTGTTGTCAGTCTTGATAATGAGTTCATAGCTCGAAACATGTCGACTTTTTATTACTGCTAAGTACAGTATCTAAAGATTTTTTATATTGTGAAACATAAGCCAAGTGTTTTTATTTTAAAGTTTATACTTTATTCTTTATGATGTTTCACCAAGTGATGTGCGAGAATTCAATCTCATTTATTTTATTGTTGAATAGGAATAAGTGAGAATTTCGATGTGCCAGATTGCCTTTATTGATTAATGTTGCCATTAATCTCATAATATCCTTCACTGTAATTGACCTTAATTGAATTAGTACGGTCTGACATGTCAATCAAGCTGTATGAATATTATATAAATAGCGTACAGTCAGAGGCCACTCAATTAAAATTGACACAATTAAGTGTATTCATGCAATATCGTTGGCAGTAAAATACTTTTTCGTGTTTTCTATTTGTTATATTAAATATTTTTAAATTAGTTTGCAAATAGGTTCAATTTTGTAACTTCACATTTATCTCAACAAACGTCAATAAGTTAGCATCGATATTGGTGTCCCTCAAGGATCGGTATCAGGGCCTCTTCTGTTCATATTGTTCGTTAATGATTTACCTGAACATCTTAATTTTTATGAACTAATAAAAGTAATTTTATTTGCCGATGATACATCTATCGCCGTAGCATCTAGATATATTAATGAACTCCTTTCTTGCTGCAGCGTACTGATAAGAAGCTTTATGGAATGGTGTAGCGCTAATGCCCACATTGTCAATGTGGAAAAAACTAAGTTTATTTCTTTCAGAATCAGCGAAACTATTCCATTGACCCTCCAGTTGGGAGATGTGAAAATTTCAGAAGTTAAGTTTTTGGTTGTTCATCTCGACAGTACTTTGAGATGGTGTGAACACATTAATGTATTTAGTGAAAAGTTTAATGCATCCTATTATGCTATGAATTAATTAAAAGTATGTTTCCAAATCAATTTTAGATGTGTACTACAGTTTGGTGTACAATCATTTGCAATTCAACATCTTTTCAACGGGTGTTTCAGTTGACGTAGATAGGATATTTTTAGCACAAAAAAGGATAATTCGTCTTATCTTAAATATCAGCCCACTTTCCTCCTGTAGAACGCTCTTCATCAAACATCACATTTTGTCGGTCGCTTGTGTTTATATATACAAATGTCTGTTGTTCATGAAACGTAATATTGGAAATTTTATTGGACTGTCGAACTATCACAATAATTGTACGAGAAACTTTGAAACATTGTATCTACCTCAACAAAGGACAACGAAATTTGAACTTTCCCCATCTTATAAGGGTATTAAAATTTTCATTATTTTACCAGGCGAAATCAAGAGATTGAAACAGTTAAAATTCAAAAAACACCATTAAACGCATATTGCTTGAAAATTTTTATTATAATATAGCGGAATACTTTGAAGGAGGTCATAGTGCATAAATTGTGTTGGCTTACTTTGTAGTACTAGTATATCACATTTATTTTGTTCATCATGGGTTGTGCCCATTTTCGTTTTACTAGGAACTTATCTCATTTATATATATATATATATATATATATATATATATATATATATATATATATATATATATATATATATATATATATATATATATATATTTATATATATATATATATATATATATATATATATAAATATATATATATATATATATATATATATATATATATATATATATATATATATATATATATATAGATATATATATATATATATATATATATATATATATATATATATATAAATATATATATATATATATATATATATATATATATATATATATATATATAATAAAGTATAAACTTTAAAATAAAAAGCAATTGGCTTATGTTTCACAATATGACAAATATTTAGATACTGTATTTAGCAGTAACGAAAAGTCGACATGTTTCGAGTTATGAACTCATTATCAAGACTGACTACAGGAGAGTATTACATCGTATTTTACAAAACAGACAAAAGCAAAGGTGATACCTGAAAATCAATTTGTTCGTTTACAAGGGGTAATTGACTATTATGGGCGGAACTTATTTCGAGAATTTCAAGAAGGTCAAGGCGCTTTCCTTTGTTACCTGAATGTAACAATTTGGTCTGGTTGAAATCCAGGAAGTGATTGAATTTTATACAATGCTCAGAGAAGCCAGTGGTATTTATGTTTTGTAATATTGACTTTTTATGTTCTTCAACACGAATATTCCGTCCTGTCTGTCCAATAAAGAAAGCAGGACATTCGTCGCAAAATATTTTATAAATACCACTGTTTTCTATGATGTTACATTTTTTTTATTATTGACCAAGAATGACTTCAAGTTTCTTTTATTTGTACAAATTGTTTTAACGTTATGTTTCGATAGTCTAATACAAATTTTGCTACTCAAATTAGGCACATAATTTATTGGGAAGTATTTTTGTTCTTCATTAATAGTTTGCGAGGGGTATATTGAATGCAACAAATACTTTATTCGTTTTTTCTCAATGAGCTTGTCGATAAGACTTTCATTGTAACCGTTATTAGCGGCTAATAATATAATCTATTAACTTCAGTCTGAAAATTTGTTTCCCATAATGGAATAGTGAACAACCTATGTATGAACGAATGAAACCCACTGAGTTTTATTTCAATGTGTTGGTTACTGTCGCTGTGAATTAAAGTACCTATGAAAGTTGGTTTTCTATAAATTTTGAAAGTGAGAGAATTTAAATTCATAGCAATCTGGACGTCTAAGAAATTTAAGATACCGTTTTCGTTTTCTACTTCTTCTGTAAATTGAATCGATTTTTAGAAAGTTTTCATATATTTAAGGAAATTATCTAACTGCCTATCTGTACCGATCCAATTACAAAAAATATCATCTTCATAACGCCTCCATAATGAAATGTTAGTAATTAAATTATTATCAGCATTGAAAATTTTTTCTTCTAAGTTATTCATGAAAATTTCACTCAACAAAGGCGATAACGGTGATCCCATGGGCAATCCGTCTTCTTGTTTGTATATTATATTATTAAATTTGAAATAACTCTGTTTCAAACATAAGTTTAGGGCAGACATTGTTTCGTTGACTGCTTGAGTTGTTAAATTTGGGTTCATCTCTAGATATCGCTTAACAATATTCTTAACTTCTTGAGTTGGCGTGGAAGGAAATAAGTTGATAACGTCAAATGAAATTAATTTAGCATTTAAAGGAATTTCGATATTCTTAAGATGTTTTATGATGTTTATGATTATGTTTGAATTAGAGTTATTTCAAAATTAATAATATAATATACACACAAGAAGACGGATTGCCCATGGGATCACCGTTATCGCCTTTGTTGAGTGAAATTTTCATGAATAACTTAGAAGAAAAAATTTTCAATGCTGATAATAATTTAATTACTAACGTTTCATCATGGAGGCGTTATGTAGATGATATATTTTGTATTTGGACCGGTACAGATAGGTAGTTGGATAATTTCCTTAAATATATAAATACTTTCTACAACTCGATTCTATTTACAAAAGAAGTAGAAAAGGAAAACGGTATCCTAAATTTCTTAGACGTTCAGATTGCTAGGAATTTGAATTCTCTTACTTTCAACATTTAAAGAGAACCAACCTTCACAGATACTTTAATTCACAGCGACAGTAACCAACACATTAAAATAAAACTCAGTGCTTTTCATTCGTTCATACATAGGTTGTTCACTATTCTATTATCGGAAACAAATTTTCAAACTGAAGTTAATACAATTAAATTATTAGCCACTAATAACGGTTACAATGAAAGTCTTATCGACAAGCTCATTGGGAAAAAACGAATAAAGAATTTGTTGCATTCAATATATCCCACGCAAACTATTAATGAAGAACAAAAATACTTACCAATAAATTATGTGCCTAATTTGAGTAGCAAAATTTGTAACAGACTATCGAAACATAACGTTAAAACAATTTGTACAAATAAAAGAAACTTGAAGTCATTCTTGGTCAATAATAAAGAAAAATGTAACATCGGAGAAAACAGTGGTGTTTATAAAATATTTTGCGACGAATGTCCTGCTTTCTATATTGGACAGACAGAAAGGAATATAAATATTCGTGTTGAAGAACATAAAAAGTCAATTTTACAAAACACAAATACCACTGGCTTCTCTGAGCATTGTATAAAATTCAATCACTTCCTGGATTTCAACAAAACCAAATTGTTACATTCAGGTAACGAAGGAAAACGCCTTGACCTTCTTTGAATTCTCGAAATAAGTTCCGCCCATAATAGTCAATTACCACTTGTAAACGAACAAATTGATTTTCAGGTATCACCTTTGCTTTTGTCTGTTTTGTAAAATACGATGTAATACTCTCCTGTAGTCAGTCTTGATAATGAGTTCATAACTCGAAACATGTCGACTTTTCGTTACTGCTAAATACAGTTATATTGTGAAACATAAGCCAAGTGTTTTTTATTTTAAAGTTTATACTTTATTCTTTATGATGTTCCACCAAGTGATGTGCGAGAATTCAATCTCAGTTATATATTATATATATATATATATATATATATATATATATATATATATATATATATATATATATATATATATATATATATATATATATATATATATATAATAGTGATATTGATGGACTATTGATTTTATGGAAATTCATTTCAACTAAACAGAAATAAAAATACTTTCCGTCAATTTCCAACCAGGCACGTATATGTAAAGGAAATAACTGATGCCTCAAAAGAAGTGAAAGTTGTATAATGATTTCTTGAATTTTCCATTTGACACGGATAAACAGACTAACGAGGGTGGCAAATGAGGAGAGGGCGTGTGGTCCCATAAATCGAGTTTCACTTGTAACAATCCGAAAAATTACGAGCCGGCACATCTGTTAGGGACACGGTGCGCACCAGTGTTCATTGCTGTGTATAATAATACAATAAACAGTGAATACTTCGTTCGATTTTGTTACGTATACAAATTTGTGACAATTGTCCCCAACTGACTGAATAATTTTTCCGAATTTTTTCCATCGACCCTTCAGTCATTATAGTCCCAGGCGTTTCGGGGTTTTAGTATCAATCAAATTGTATTGCTCAATTGTTAACGTGTATAAGTCTTTGTACTTTCACCCTTCGAATTCAATTATACTGCTAGATATGTTCTTTTGTATCAGCATTCTATTTTACCAATAAATCTTATCGAGAGACCTCATGACAATATTGCTTTAATAATATACAATACTAGAAATTTTAATAGTTATTTGAAGAACAAAATTCTACTTTCTACTAGAGATGGAAGTAGATACTGCTGAAGATATTTCGTGACCATCTTTTCATGTCATGAGCTTCATCCATTTGGTCTGAAAAATTATTTTGTGGTGCAAATTGAAATTTATTTAATGCTAGCCAAATGGTGGCAAATGCTGAAATATTTTTAAGAATCTCTCATAGTTTGAGAAATTTCGAGCGGTTGAAATATCTAGGCCAACATGATGCCCGACCTGACAAGAAGATATATTATATATATATACATATGTATATATATATATATATTATACATATATATATATATACATATGTATATATATATATATATACATATGTATATATATATATATATAATTATATTTATATATATATATATATATATATATATATATATAATATATATATATATATATATATATATATATATATATATATATATATATATACATATATATATATATATATATATATATATATATATATATATATATATATATATATATATATATATAATATATATATATATATATATATATATATATATATATATATATATATATATATATATATATATATATATATATATATATATATATATATATATATATTTATATATATATGTAGATATGTATATATATTATATATATATATATATATATATATATATATATATATATATATATATATATATTCATTTGAATTGTTTTTGCCTGTGAACTATTTTCAACTTTTTATAATTATTAGCAATAACAGGCCAGGTGAATCTCGAAAAAACTCGATTTTTTAAAAAAGTTGACGTTTCGCCACGACATTCGTAGCTTTATCGAAAGATTCGATGAAGCTACGAATGTCGTGGCGAAACGTCAACTTTTTAATAAAATCGAGTTTTTTGAGATATATATATATATATATATATATATATATATATATATATATATATATATATATATATATATATATATATATATATATATATATATATATATATATATATATATATATATATATATATATATCGGTCTATATATAATTCATTCAGGTTTTCCTGTGAATATTGGCAATTTTTAAACACCTTTTCATAAAACATTGGATAATATAACATTTAGTGTTGATTGGTGTGTGGCTATAACTTACAAATTATTCTATATATTTGAATTTACATACCAGAGTAGCAACAATGAATTTATTGGGAGCTATAAAAACAATTTCATCTTTCGCCAGCAGTTGTTAAATGCTAACTATTCGTCATGTAGGCTCTAAATTTTCATTCATTGATTTCCTGCCGTTTGTCATCAACTTCAAAAGCAATTTTCAGGTTTCGCAAGCTCTTGGCTACCATAAAATAATTTTCGATTTTTATTAAAAGACCATTGTCAAGGCTAACTTGACGGATCTGTTCTTGATATTTTTGAGTTCCAGTCGTGTTATAGAGTAACTTTATTTATTATGTGAATAAAATTTGATTTCAGTTTCAATATACAATCAACAAAAGATAGATATTGAATTCTAATCTTCTCCTTTTCATTACAATTCATGAAAAAATATTACTTTTTTTGATTGTTTCCCATTTAAAATGAATTAAATATATAGTAATGATTGATTATGTGAAAATAATGGTAATATATTTCACCAGAATAAATGCCCAATGTTATGTCTGAAACCTAATTTCTTCAACTGAATCATAAGCTTACCATTTGGACCCAATCTGTTCATATAATGATGAAATTTAATTGTTTGTAATAACACAAGAACTAAATAGCCATTTAGAATGACCTTATGATCGACTTACTGCTATTATTTTATAGGCTATCAAACTATATTATTAGAAATAGAGATGACTACCTATATATTCTATTTCTTTTATTAATTTTCTTCTTATTAAACGACATTATTTCTATAGAAGATCACACGCATAAATAAGTGAAAAAATCTCAATGACTTCGCCAGTATTTTCTAGCTTATACTGAATCAGAAATTATCTTTAAGATAATTTCTGATTCTTATTAAAAAATGCTGACTTGTCTGGGTTTCTGAATATTTCAACCCTTATTTTTCGGAAACTATGAGGAATTTTAAGAAATTTCCTCCAGCATTTGCATGCACTTAGGTAATTTTTGATTTTCATCAAAAATGCTGACTTTTCCTGATCCGCATAGTTCAAAACTAGATTTTCCACAAACCATAGGAGTTTTCTCGAAAACTTTTTTAATATTCTCCGAACAATGGCTAGCATCAGATCAACTTCAATTCGTGGCTAACTTGACGAAGCATTAGTTTTATCACAACCTACTTCATTTTGGAAAAATTCACATGGTTTAGTTGAACAATTTAAGATGAATTATATATTTTTTCAATAACTAGAACTGAAATAATCTAGAGTTGAGTTGCTCAACTTGAAACTTTTGGTCTAAATGAGTGAATACCGTTGTTGCCTTTGTAGCTTATCCCACGTCCATTACTCACATACGCAAACAAAATAAATGATCACTCTCTTGTAGCTATCTGCCAAGAGAAGGACCTGATAATTGTTGTGCTAATCGGTATTTTCGTGTTTCCAGAAAATAAGTGATGCCAGCAGTAACTGCAATATATCTTCAAGAATAGGTTGATTTTATATCTCTGGAGAAATAGAACTGTTTCGCGCTTCTTCTCTAGGGCCTCATGATTCTTCCGGTAGGGGTTTTCTCCCCTGTTACATCCTTTCAGATCTCCGAGGCCAACTAGTTGTTCACTATTTTCTTGAATTCAATGAAAATGAGAAAATCTATCTTTTTTTTGGATTGATAAAAAAAAATAATGAATCGAAAGTTCATGAAGATAATAAATCAAGAGTTTATAAAATTAATTGTGGTGATTGTGATAAGTTTTACATTGGTACAACTTTCAGAAGCTTTCAAACTAGAATTTCAGAACACGAACGTAACTTTGTTAATCAGAGGTCGGATTCACATTATGGAAACCATTTTATCCAGGAAAATCACACATTCAATTTTTCAGTATCATTACAGATATATAAATATCTTTACAAAATTACCGAACTTACCTGTTTTTCAAAAATGTGTATCCCCTTGCCAGAGATAATATCAAATATAATAGGCTCACTTTCTTCGTAAATTCAATTAAAACACTTGAATATGTTTTATCTAAGCACAACATTAACATTGCTTATCGTACCGGTAATAATTAAGGAAATCATATCAAAAATAATAGATCAAATATTCATGAAAACAATAAATCATCAGTTTAAAAAATTAATTGTGGTGATTGTGATAAGTTTTACATTGGTACAACTTTCAGAAGCTTTCAAACTAGAATTTCAGAACATAAACGTAGCTTTGTCAATCAGAAGTCGAATTCACATTATGCAAACCATTTAATTCAAGAAGATCACACATTCAATTTTGATTTTAAAATTGTAACGTGTAAATTCTCCACTTAACTCCCGCCACTGAATTCTACACTGAAATACCGTGATTCACGATCAAACGATACGTCACTTTTGTTTCCTCTATGATTAATGACTTGCGTACAATGAGAGTATCGAGATAGCGTGGAATTAGCACGTGCACGTATAAGATCGCTCTTTTTTCCCAAGTATCGGTTGAAGATACCACATCGTTAGATATTAAAATTATATTCATATCTATCAAACGAATATTTTATTGAAGTTTATCAAAATTACACAAGTATCTGTGGCGTCTGATAGACGTCACCTTGTCTGGAGTTTAAAAAACCACCTTGGCTGGAGTTTAAAAGAAAACCTTGGCTGGAGTTTAAAAAATCACCTTGGCTGGAGTTTAAAAACCACCTTATCTGGAGCTAACATTCACCTTGTCTGGAGCTAACATTCACCTTGTCTGGAGCTAAAATTCACTTTGGCTGGAACATTTAACTAAAGCTACTATAAACCAACAGCTAAAGCTACCAAGAAACTAGGGACAAAGATAAGGCAAAAATCAAGAGTACAATCCGCCTAGGATAGAATCTAAAACGTTTAAATAAAAAAAAGAACAGACAAGTCTCATTCCATGTAATAAGAAAGTAGTAAATACCTTCATTTTATCTTGTTGTTATTACTGAGAACAAACTAGAACCCATATATGTTTAACCAATCTCCCAGCTAGCTCGGCCATAAAAATATCTTAAAAGGGAGAGTGGTTACAAAATATTAAATGCTGATGGAAAGGGAATTAAACTTGATTTTTCATAATTATTACATATCAATAAATACAAGCATTCAGGTCTCCTATTGAATAGCTAAATTGATCATACTTCAAGCCCACTACCAGACTAGTAGTTCAGAATGGGTTTTTCCTATGGTACTAATTATTTGCAACCATCGTTCTATTTACCTTTTCTACACAATTATGTCATTTATTTCTTGTTTTCGATATAACGGAAAAACATAGTTAGTTTTCCTTTAGCATCTGAAGATGGCGAAGTTTCACCGAAACGTTCGTCATGCGTTATTTCGTTTAATAAATATCTAAATTGTTATTATCAACCATTATTTTAATAAAATCTTTCTTTCACGTTTAGATGAATGTTTCTCAAAAATATTGATTTGATTTACGAATATTTATATGGAGTACCTTCTGATTTACCTGATGGCGCTGAGATCTGCGTTGTACCTTTATGCATGGTTTATACACATGGAATATGTAAAGTGGAAACAGTGTTTCGACTTTTCAACTTTGTGGAACTAGGATTGATCTTATGGTTGAGAGTAATATTCATAATAAAATCTACCAAAAATTATAGTGGTTTCCATTTCATTTTAATTGTTTATTAACTTTACTTTCGTCAATGTCTTAGAAGGATATGAATTTCCAGATCGAGGCTGAAACAAAATTGATTTCCCACCCGATGTTGCATGAAACAGCAAGCAAGTTCTGGTATAAAAGCAAGCTATTTGGTTTATATATTTTGAATTATAAAACACTTCTTGTATTTCGTTTGAGAGAAGCTGTTTAATAATGCCTGAGGACATAGATATTGATCTACATTCTTGAATGAAGAAGTATTTTTACTGCATTCATTTGCGATCACTATAAGTATAATACCAATTTTTAAAACACAAGAGGATTCAAGAACGAATTGAGTTGTAGGTGTCAAAACCTTTTTGATACAATGGTTATTTATGTACCAAGTGCGTTATATAGATCCTAAAGTTAGGATCTAGTAACGCACGTGGTGCATACAAGATTTAATTTTTCATGAAAAAATTATTTTATTATAATGAAAAATCGATTTTAAATCGGTTCATTGATCCTATACTTTCCATTTTCCTTCTCATAGTAGGCATGTCATTTGTTGATATTTGCCGGCTCATAACGCCCTAGGGCGTAATGAGTGTATTTATAGAAACCGTATGTAAGGTAAAATAAATATATAATAAACAAGTGAAAAATAAAATAATATATGACACTATTTTGAATTTATGTTATTGCTGTATATTCAACTTCAATAATTGTTTCCTTTGTTACTCAAAGAGGCCAGAGCTTTATCGTAAAAAATCAATATGCCGCTGATAAAGAGAATGAATACCATAAACAGAATTTTCCTAAATGCAGGAGTACCGTTTATGATCTATGACATAGTTTTCTCCTTATATCATTATGATGTTATTTCCTTTTAATTTCATTTATATATAGAATAACCTTTAAGTTCGAAATTATGGTAAGTAAATCATTAAGAAGCTGAAACAAAATAGGTTGATTTATTGTGTAGTTACTTCGAAGAGACATGATGAAGAATTAAATAAAATTCGAAAGTTTGGCCAAGAATAAAGAGTTTTACATGAATTCTCCCTATAAAAGTACCTAGTCGATACACCATTATTTCTAAAATGAAATTATATATATATATATATATATATATATATATATATATATATATATATATATATATATATATATATTATATATATATATATATATATATATATTATATATATATATATATATATATATATATATATATATATATATATATATATATATATATATATATATATAAATATATATATATAAATATATATATATATATATATATATATATATATATATATAGATATATATATATATATATATATATATATATATATATATATATATATATATATATATATCATGAACAAAAACAAAACTTGAATCTACTACGTTTATTATCACAAAAATACTTTCAAAAATATATAATACTACGATTCCAATTTTGGTCACCAGACCATCATCGGGCAGCTTGAGTTAACCCTTTCAGGGCAACTGGTTAGCTAGGAAGACCACAGTTTGTTAGTCATGAGTAAAACTGCTCGTTAGCTATTTCAGTATACCAGTGTGTTGTCTAACATAGCAAAATTTGACGTGTTCATCGAAGACAGACACTACTTAGAGGATCTGCTGAAACTGTGGGAATTTGTTATTTTTATTTATGAATAAGGGAAAAATGGCTCCAAAGTTATTTACTTATATCTTACTTATGCATTTTCATGAATATATTGAACGTAAATGTTTCCTTTCTTTCGAAATTACTAATTTTGTTGGGGTCTCCTGAAGTGACCACTGGGCACTTTCGTAATCGTGTTATATTATTTTAGTTCTGAGGAAGCAAATTTAGAGTACCTAATTACTTAATAGGGTTGCCAATTTTCAAAAGAACCAACCCGGGAGATTTTTTTGAGGAGTTTAGTAGGGAGGGAGTTGAAGAAAATGTCATTCATTTATTTATTTTTAATTTATATATACTCTGCTTCTAATATTTGACAGTTTTTTACCACAAAATCATAATCATTAAAAATCTAAGTTTTATCAGTAGAGCGCGGTTGCGTATAATTTGAAAAAAACTGGGGAAATTAGTCACCCCGGGAAGTCGGAAGGTTGACCATTATTACCGGAGTCATCCGGGAAATCCGGGAGGGCTGGGAACACAATAACTGAATATTTAGAAAATCTTCATGCATGTGAGTTCTATAATTTGTAAGAAATGTTCAGCGTGCAAAGTAGAATTGTGTTTGAAACATGACAAAAACTATTTCATGTTATATTACGCAAAATAGGCTATATTGTTTGGTTATATGTTCCTACTGGTTATGTGGAGTGACCACATCCTGCAGGATAATCCTTGTGTTTTTTATCTTGAAATTTGTTTCATTTTCTTCGAGTATCTCTAATAAACCATTATCAAACCATACATAATATTTTTTCCACAAAAAAATAATTTGTGCCGGAAAGGGTTAAGAACTGAATACATAATTACAGATTTGTGCTTACAAGTGGGAAAGAATTATTGCAGGTACCTAAATAGACAAGAGGGGCTAATTGGAGTGGATTTCCCACATTGGTACAATAAAATGAACTCAAAAAAATTGTTATTGTTTAAATACACTAAATATGGGAGAATATATTGAGTTTGAAAATTTCTAACTATTCTTAGTAAGTTAGTTCGATTCCTTTCGGTAATTTGTGCATAATTTGAAAGTTATCCATTTGTGGAAACGGGGGATGGTTTTTACGGCTATGATTTGAAAACGTTAAATCCTTTTTATTTTTCAAAAAAGATTGTTGGTTTTCTTTGAATCTTGTCTTGAACGATCGACCGGTTTGACCTATATACACTCCTTTACATACAGGAAAAATCAACTTATAAACTTTTTCAAAATATTCTTGTGATAATAAACATAGTTATTTCAAGATTCGTTTTTGTTCATCATGTGAAATTATCACG
>JARQZK010002901.1:0-52500 GCA_030704885.1 Cynegetis impunctata | reverse complement strand
AAAATAGTTTATTTCAATTATAAAGTATATTTATTTGTATAGTATATTCAAATTATTCTGAGCAATTGTTAACTTAAAAACAAAATGTCTTTTTCCAGATAAAACCATCCTATTCCAAATATTCTCCAGTTTCACTTCAAAAAGTTCAACTTAAGTATGTTAAATATAATTTTTGATCTGAGATGTTGATATGCTGCGAAGTTGTACAAGGTAGTTTTTATTAAAAATTTCAATGAACAAGAGGAGATTAGACTTATTACTCCTCCACAAGTGTACATAAGTAATTGGAAGTAACAAAAAATCGAAATAGCTGTGTGTTGTTTTTGAATTGAAGTAATTCACCATTATAGTGTAGAGAAATTTAGAAATTCTAGTATTGGAACTCATACAGCCGGTTCCTTCAGAAGGTTATTCGACATTTTCCAATTATGAAACCTCGTTCCATATACAAAAAAATCAATGAAATCTCTTATGAAAATGAACGACGTTTCGTTATAGCCATTTTTATTATTATTGTAAGGGTGCTTCAGTATTGGCGATTCAACATTCATGCCATGTACTACCGTCCGCTTATATGAGGATGGAGGTTACACTTGAATTTCATATATATTGTGGATATTGCTAATTGGTTTGAAGGGATAAATTTCATTTATCTACTCCTATTGAATAATATATTCATTATTCAACTGCGTTTTAGCAATTAATAGTATCTATTACCAAACAGCGTGAGTAATAATAACTCACTGCTAAAACTCACTATACAGTCTACTAAGATCCCAAGTAAGATCGACTGTCACTCATCTGCTAATGTCACTTGAATAATTCAGACGTTTTCAAATTAAGTTAATACTACCTAATTATTGTGAATTTTTATTTGTATCTTAGTATTTATTGTCATTCTCGTAGATAAAGTAGTGTACGAGAATATCAAAATTTCCTGGAAAAACCAAGGGAAGAAAACAATTTTCATAGGACACTGCATTCGATTATTAATAGGAATAAGTAAATCAGCTTAACTGAAGCTTAGTATTCAGAGATGCTTTTTCTCTTTCTGGCCTTGTCCGGAAAGTACGTATTTGCCGGACAAGACAGAATAAATTATATCAATAACGAACTAATACTATGACTTTATAACTCATGTGTGAATAAGCCAATAAAATACGTGAATTTTGCATAGTTACTGCGCATTGATGAGTGAATATGCCCTTGACGACGTGATATAATCGTTTTGGTGTATTGTCTCTTGTCAAAATAGGAATGTTTTCATATTGACGAGTTTTTCACGTTTGTAAAAAGAATTAATAATTACTGAGATTGAATTCTCGCACATCACTTGGTAAAACATCATAAAGAATAAAGTATAAACTTTAAAATAAAAACACTTGGCTTATGTTTCACATTATAAAAAATATTTAGATACTGTATTTAGCAGTAACGAAAAGTCGACATGTTTCGAGTAATGAACTCATTATCAAGACTGACTACAGGAGAGTATTGCATCGTAATTTATAAAACAGACAAAAGCAAAGGTGATACCTGAAAATCAATTTGTTCGTTTACAAGGGGTAATTGACTATTATGGGCGGAATTTATTTCGAGAATTTCAAAAGTTCTTCATTAATAGTTTGCGCGGGGTATATTGAATGCAACAGATACTTTATTCGTTTTTTCCCAATAAGCTTGTCGATAAGACTTTCATTGTAACCGTTATTGAATATTGAAAATATTTATTCAAATAAAAGTGATGATTTGTTACCAATGGACATTCAAGAGGCTGCAAAAAGAGCCACACTACAAATACTGCCAAAAAAGTCGCGCCAGCAGTACGAAACTGCAAGCACAAATTTTCTCGCCAGGTGTAGATTGAAGAACAAAGAAGGAAGCTTAGTGAGACTGTCTTCAAAAATGTTCGTTTATAAGGATTTCTTTGCGTGTTAAAAAGATTTTCAACACTAGTGTTAAAATATTTTTAACACTATACCTTAAAAACGTACAATTTCAAAACTCAAAGCAGGCATTAAGAACGTCACTTTTAACGGCAGGTGTACAAAAATAGTTATTTGTATACCTAGGCCGCGAAATACCTTTTTAGCGTACCGAAAGAGAAATTATCGCCGAGGCCGCTTGCGGCCGAGGCAGGATAATCTTGAGGTAGCTAAAAAGTTTCGCGGCCATGGCATACACACTATTTTTCGTGCAATCGACAAAATTATTAAACGAGACAATTGCAAATAAAAATATTAGTGCTTTAAAATCAACAGTAATCAACAAGTCACAGCGTTGCTATGGAAAGACCATGTTCGAATATATACAAAATATTTTGACAGTTCTTGACAGAACGCAAAATGCATTGAAATACAGGATGTCTCTTTTGAAATAGCATAGTTGTTGTTACTTTTTGGTATAAGTGACGTTTGGTTTGGCGGCCGTTGCTATGGGTAACGGCCGCGAAATTAAATTTCGCGGACTGTGGTGCGTACGCGAAATACTCGCTTCGCGTGCGATTGCACGAAAACAATATTTTTCAGAATTGTTACATGAACCATTTAAAAAGTATATTTTTCAAAGTATTTTTGTGATAATGAATTCAAGTTTTGTTCGTGTTCATCATGAACCATTTACCTGTACATTAGTAATAAAATTGTGGCATGAACAAATTCAAACAGTAAATGTCCCATACAAATAAATTACTCTGATCGGTGAATTTCGACTGAATCCCGTGATAACCGCAAATTTGAATAAATTCGAATAGTGATGAAGTCAAGATAGAATGGTGGTTTGCAGATCGACTATAACAGGTTCAATTCCGGTGCCGCAGCCCGTCGGAGGAATTTCACCCTGGGGTGTCGTCTTCTTAAACGGCGCGTACATGCTGATGGACAAATCGGTGCTTTATAGTCCGGAGATACCCAATCCGAGTCTACTACATTCCAGATGATGAGAACGTGTTATCGCCTTTGAAGTTGATGAGATAATACACGAACGTTCAATTTTGATTTATTTATTTAAATAAAGAGAAAGTAACAATAGTCGCGTCAATAAAGCTTTTCGGTAGAAAGTCCTCAGAAACAGCTCCGATTTTGATAATTTTTTTTAAATTTTTGTTTTCTAATGTTATTTGAAATCAAAAATCCTGTAGAGGGGGGAAATAATTATCTTCATCTCATTTTGACGTTTAAAGACGACAATATTCTACCCTTGGCAACAAGGGTGAGTTGACGTTTATCCACTGATTGAATTAAATATTTTTAATTCACTAGTGGAATAAAATGTTCACCACTCACTCTCTGGAAATTATTCTTTCCACACACAATGCACCTAAAACTCATTTTAAAGTAAGTTTATCATAATTTAATCAAAAATTGAACATTAACAGTCATGTCTATCATTAAAGTGAAAATTAAAATTATTGATATTTTGAAAATGAAACTGAAAACCTGCACCTTCTCCAAAGGAAATATGCTCAGTCGTTATAGCACATGTGTTTGTGGACTTCTCAGGTCCTGCTGGAATATCAATTTCTGCATCAAAAAATCCGGTTTTTGTGACCCCACCAAGTATTTGTTCAGAAATATTTATTTTGTTTTGTAGTGAATCCTCAATATATCCTTCTGCAACAGAACTTGAGCGCTATCCACGATGTCTCTTCAAAACTGTCAAATCTGCCCCAGAATTTGCGAGTAGGGTTGCAGAAGAACGCCTGGAACTGTGTCCTGTATATTGTTCAGCATCAGAAAGGCCCAAATACTTTGCAATTAGTAGCGGGCATTTTCGAAAATGTATTCACACCTACAGGCTGGACAGTACATAATTCATTTTTATAATTTAGAAATAGTCGCTTGTTATCAACTTTGCTTGACCTCTGTAATATTCTGGATTATGTAGTATTCTGGATTATTATGATCCGGAATGATAATTAATAAGACACGAAATTAAGTTTGATACTTCTTTAATCCATTTCATTCTCATACTGGCTTGCACATCTGCAAGCACAGGTGTTTCCCGGACAATGTGCCGACGGCGCATTGTCACAAATTAAATATAAACAATTCGATACATTACAACCTCAAGTTCCTATACTTGCGGAATATATCGAGTGGAGTAACCTTATTACTACCATTGGCCACAGTGAACACTCTTTTCTTATACGTTTTCGTATCTGGAATCTGAATAACCAATACGCTGCCCCGATCTTCCACGTCATCTACGGTCATAGTCACCAGCTCGCCGATTCTACACTCTCCAGCAACACCCATAATAAAAACTATCTTTATCAATAAATATTGCTCATCAGGAGCGGCATTTAAAAAGTATTCTAACTACTCTCTTGTGAATACCTTCGACTTCTTTGCTAGGTATCCCCTGGAATGTTGCTTCGAAAAGGCGGTGACTTGGTAAAATCTGCCGATCCCTATTTTTTCTTTCAGAGCCAACATATTTTTAAGTGGCGAATAGTAGGACCATAAAGACGACGATTTAACTTTCTTGGATCGTTCGGAAATATACGCCAAAATGATTTTTTCGTTGACACCTTTGGCTTTCTTATTATTTCTCCAGGTACAAAATGCCGTATATTCATTTTCGTACAATATTTTTGATTTCAAAGGAATTACTGCTTCTGATGCCTCATTTGCTTCTTCTATAATGCACTCAGGAACTACAACCTCATCGTCACCGCTCAACTTTTTTTCGAAACAAAAATTCTTTTACGGTTCTCTAATTTTAATTGACACTTGCAAACAATTAATTACATAGTGCCCTAGCAACTATCGATCGAAGGGAAATATATATTTCCTCTAAAAAGTATTCATTATGTGAATTTTCATCAAAATGGGATAAAATTTAAGTAAGTTAAAAATGTTTATTCACTCGAAGAAAATAATCCACTCGCCCTACGGGCTCGTGGGTCAAACTTTCCCCTCATGAATAAACATTCATTTAACTCACTTGTTGTATAAATAACTATTATTGTTTAAACAATATAGACGCCATTTATATAAAAAAAAGTTTTCTCGCTGTTTGAAAACAACTGTTGGACTAAGGAAAACGACGAAATCAACGATATACGATATTTTTGAACAATGTGAAACGGATCCATCCATGACCTTACAGCCCTCTGTGGGCCTAAGCCTCTTCCTTTCTCAGTCTCGTTTAGCATTTCAAACGGATGTTAATGATGTGATGATGTTACAAAATTTTTTTCCATTATCGATGGTGGTATGTTAATCCACAGAAAAAAATACAAAGTTTATTGATATTTTTCAACAGTATATCAGATATTCACGTAATAACTATAGTACCAACTTTAAAGTTGTTTTTGATGGATACTATAATAATGGAACTAAAGCGTCTGAGGGAAATCGTAGATATAAAAGTAGGTAATACTTCAATCAATTATTTTTTTGAAGAAAACATGCCTCTTAATATAACTAAGGAGAAGTTTTCAGGGAACAGAACAAATAAAAATAGGTTTTGCAATCTTCTTTGCAAAAAGTTGGCAGAAAATAATATTGAGTGGAGTCAAGTAGAAAGTGATGCAGATCGTTTATTGTACAATCAGCTCTTGATAGTTCCTTCCACGATGTAGTTGTTGTAGAAAAGGACATTGATTTGTTAGTGATATTGATGGCTTTAGCACCTGATTACAAAGAAATGTTTTTCTTGAAACCAGTCGAAAATAATGTTTACTCTACAAAAACCATGTTAATGAAATATCCAAATATTACCAAAAGTCATCTCTTTTTCATTCATGCATTCACTGGATGGGATACAACAACAGCTTTTTATATAATAAAAGAAAAAATAGTTTTATCAAAATATTTAATAGTGATCAAAAATTACGTGCAGTTGCTGAAACTTTCATGGTTCAAGAACAACGTGAAGAAATACATTTTGATGGAGGTATTCATTATATTCTCACCATGTGTGGTGCTAAAACTGCCAAAAGCTTGAATGAACTGCATTACCTCCATCAGAGTATGCAGCAAAACAATATATTAAAAGAATTTACCTTCAAGTTCAACAGTGAGAAAGTAATTCTTCAATACCTCCCGAAGATTGGGTTTGGCAAATAGATCAAAATTACTTGTGAAGTGTTATTGTTTTAGAGCCAATGAAAATAATGAAGCTGAATTATTCTGTTATTTAATAATAAATTATTCTATCATAAATAATAAATTATTCTAATATTCAATAATAAATAATAAATAATAAAAAAATAATGGAGCTCCAAACTTATTTTCTTATATAAATTACATACATTTTGTTTGAACAATAAAATAATTATTTCCTCCCTCTGAAAGATTTCTGATTTTCAATAGGTAATATAAAAAAACAGAAATTATATTAATACTCATGGAAGAACGGAGGAAATATAAGACAACTAATCAAAGATAAACATCAGGAATTGAATAAATTGATTCGGCAGAAATGTAAACAAGCTAAAGAAGTATGGTTAACCGAACAGTGCAGAGAAATAGAATAATTTGAGAAAAAATATGACTTCTTCAATTCACATAAAAAGATAAGACAGATAACAGGAATGAACAAGACCAGAACAACTTGTAACGTGTCAATTCCCCGATGAACCGCCGCCACTGAACTCTTCATCTAGGTACCGTGTTTCCACGCTTCACTTTCCTTCCACTTTCACTTTTCATGACCTGCGTATTAAGAAAGAGAGTATCTAGGTAGTGTCGGATGAACAATCGTTCTTCTTTTCAGCAAATGGTTCTTGTAAATGAAACACCGTTAACTAATTGAACTATATTCAATATAAATTGAAAGTTTCTTGAAGTTTATTAAAACTTATTAAGTATCTGTGGCGTCTGATAGACGATAAGTTATGAGAAGAAATATAATTATTTGCATTATCTTGAAAATCTGAATTGATTCTGTATTTCATCTTTCCGCCATTTCAATTTTTTTCATTTACCTATATTAAATTATTTATCTTTCAATATTGAAGTAATCATCTTATATTTCTTAATTTAAAGTATCTTTATTTTATTTGCTTGCTTCATTCCCTCAATTTAACACAAGATTTTTGTAGGTTAACGATGGCAAATTTCACATGGTCATATCTTATGTTCAGTTTAATGTTGGAACATATACTGTCTTTCTTAGCATCTTTGCTTGAGATAAATCTGAATGTTAGTTTGAATTGGCCATCGATACCCTACAGATATTCTTGGAACATTATTACGTTTGAGATTGTATGTTGATTTGCCTCGAATTATTTTAGCCACGTTGTCAGGAGCTAAAAGCCACATTATCTGCAGTTTGGAATCCACATTATCTGCAGTTTGGAATCCACACTATCTGAAGTTTGAAATCCACATTATCTGGAGCTACCAAGAACTTGGGACAAAGATAGGGCAGAAGTCAAGAGTCTAAAGAGGAATCTCAAACGTCGAACTTTGTAAAAACAACAAGATAAGTCTCATTATAATTATATGTAATAGAAAACAGTAAATACCTTTATTTTACTCAGTAGTTGTTATTCCTGAGAACAACCCAGAACCCTAATATGTTTAACCAATCTCCCTGCTAGCTAGGGCATAAATATCTGTTAAAAAGGGAGGTTGGTTACAAACTAGTCAGCTGAGAGATGTCGATGGCAACCTCATTGTTAATTTAGGTGAAAAAGTGGAGTAATTATGGAAAGATCTGTTCAAAGATGAAAGCAGAAGAGCATTACTAGAGGAAGAATACCTAGAAGAGACCGGTCCTGAAATTTTGAAGGAGGAAATCGCATTCGCTCTGAAAACTGCAGGAAATGGCAAGGCATGCGGACCCGATGAGATTCCAAACGAACTTCTCAAACTGTTTGATGAAAGTGCAATAGACACACTGCTGAATCTTTTCAATAATATATACACTCACGGACAAAATTATTGCATATTTTATTTAAGGTCATTTTTTTTCCCTTTAACACCTTTGTGATTTCGGTTACTAAATCTGTTACATTGGAGTGTTCTACATTATTAATAATCAAATTAATTAAATATTGAAGCTTCAGAACAGATTCATAGAGAAATTAGTGAAATGGTCTGTTTTTGATGATAACGTTTAATAAGGAAAGAGCAACAACATCGACACGATACATTAGTTTAAGAAAAAGTATAAGTATTTCCTCATCTAGCTCTAACTATAGCCTGCGTCCTCCTAGGCATACTGCGCAAAAGATCTTTAATGGTTTCTTGTGGTATTCGATTCCATTCTTCCTGTGCAGCAATCTTCAATTATGCAATTGCCTTAGGAGCTGGATTTCGTGTTCGAATATTTTTTTTTAGGATGTCCCATACATGTTCTATGGGATTTGCGTCAGGACTATATGGTGGCCACTCTAGCTTTGGAATCCCGACATCCTCAATGTACTGGTTGACTGTTCTTACGGCATGGGCACGGGCATTGTCGTGTATTAGCACAAAGTTATTATATCCAATAAAGTCGGTATATGGTATAACATGTTCTGCAAGGATGGTAAGTATGTACCAGTCAGCATTCATCCTTAAATTCACTTCAATGAGCTCCGTGCGACTCTCCCAAGTAATGCCAGCCCATAGCATAATGGAACCACCACCAAAGCTAAGATTATGTACAAAATTACATTCTGCGAAACGTTCTCCTGACCTTCTGTATACTAGACTACGTCCATCAGGCTTCCATAATTGTATTCTTGTTTCGTCTGAATTTTTTTCCATTGATGTTCATTCCAGTCAGCATGTGCTTTTGCAAATTGTAACCGTCCGATTTTAAGGCGTGGAAGAAGCCGAGGAAATCTAGCAGGACGTCTTGGCTTTAAATTGACCTCCTTAAGTCTCCTTATTATTGTTTTGGTGAAAACATTGACTTTCCTTGCATTTACTAATTGATTTTTTAGATGCGGAGCACTAAGTGTACGATTTCGAAAATATTGAATTCTTGAATATTGCTCATCTCTTGGCGTTGTAATTCTTATACGTCCTGGACCAGGCCGCCTTTTGTATCCTCCAGTCTCATTTTAACGTTTAAGTACGCGAGAAACAGTCGATTGATGGACATTCTTTTTGTCTGTACCCCTCATTGATTAAACAAACAATTTCAAAACCGCAACTAAATCATTTGAACATGGCATCTCACTAACAGAAACTACAGATTGAAGAAATAATGAAATGAAAATGTCATTCTGAAAAGGTCAAATAAATAGAAGCCATTATTTTAGTCATCAAGGCGCACTAAGCTACGATTATAGCTTTCCGCTTATTCAGTTATAATTCCAAGTTATCGCTAATTCAAATATAAAAGCTATGTCTTACCATTATTTTATCTGCAATAAATTGCAATATACGACATTCAAAGAATTATAAGGATTTGCCAATTTTGCATTAGAGAAAATTTGAACATCGCCTTTCAATTTGATTTTTAATAATGTTATTTTTGTGTTTGTTATATTGTTACTTTACGCTTCAAAGAATTGTTGTAACAAACTAACGGTAAGAAAAAAGATCTATAGGTATTTTTTATTAAAAGATATCTATGAGCAAGGTATCCAATTATTTGTTAATAATATGTAACTTTCACTTGTTCATTATTGTTATCCATGGCCTACTATTAAATTATGCATTTAATTTTAGAAATTTATCATTTATTTGCGCTATTCTGAGAAAAAGTATATACTATCGTATACTTTTGAAAAGGTGGAAAGAAGACAAATATAAATATACAGGGTGTTCCATTTGAAAAAAACATAAAGTTGCTTTGTAACTCCAAGATAGTAAATATAGAACAAAATTATCTACACCACTGCATTCCACGGAAAAAAAATCTATAAGAATGTTATTTTACCTTTTCCACGTTGAAGTTGAAGGATAATGGCAACATTTTCAAAAATGCTCTGTATCTTAAAAACTAAAAGGGCTATCAATATTTTATCAACAGCATCTTTAGTTCTACGAAAAATTAGCACAGTGTCGCAAAAACCGAAACCCTCTATCTTCAGAAATAACTGAGATATCCAGTAAAAGTACTCAAAGTGAGACACCCTGTACGTCCGAAATCAGTAGGCCAAATAAATCAATAATTACAATGCCATTTATTATGATAATGAGCATAGCATAAGAAATCAATAATTTTGTATGATCATATAGAAGAGAGTTTGTCAATTCAATATATGCAAAAATACATACAAATTTTCTGCTTCAGCTGGAGACCCTAATAACCTGTTTTCAAAAGTGAAAAACAGAACTTAAATAACCGAAATGAAACATATTTTATTATATGCCGCAATTTTTTGTCTTATATATGGTGGTTGGATGCTCGATTCCTTCTTGAATTTATTAAACTCCATGAAACATTCGGAAGTCATCCTAAGCCTTGTGCCATTTTCTATCACCTTCAGAGGTTAACTTGAAAACAGTAGTTGAAGTCGTAAAAAGAGTTAGAGGTCCCTGTCGATCTCATCTCATCGATATTTCAGGAGGGCGCATTCGGTGGTAATTTTTTAGAATTTCTGACTCCATCCGACGGTCGTCAGATACTGTGTTTACTGCCGGTGGACGGCAATATCAATAACACACGGAATGAATGTATTTTCAGATTTGATTTCGGAAGTAAATTTTATAGATGTGGGACCGGCTAGAGTTCTTTCCAGGGAAATCAATTTATCTGTTTTACACAGTATTTTTACTGTCGTTGTACTATTAAAGGTTGACAGGCACTGTTCTGTCATGTACTTCGTATTCATTTCAGCCTACAAGTTAATGAGAAACGTTAGAAAGGATTTGCTGTATGCTATACTGCTTGCTAAAAAGAGCTATTCAGTATAAGAACGCTTTGGAAACTCATTTATATATATACCTATATATATATATATATATATATATATATATATATATATATATATATATATATATATATATATATATATATATATATATATATATATATATATAATTATTTATTCGAATTGTTGTTGCCTGTGAACTATTTCTAATCTCTTGAAAATTAGAAGCAATAACAGGCTTTTTGAATCTTAAAAAACTCGATTTTATTAAAAACTTTTTAATAAAATCGAGTTTTTTACGATTCAACAAGCCTGTTATTGCTAATAATTTTCAAGAGATTAGATATATATATATATATATATATATATATATATATTTCTTTGACATTTATTGATTTGAAAAAATTTGAGTAGTTAAAGAAGACTACTATGTTTCATAAAAATTTTTCGGCTGTGGCCGTTCTCTGTTATTTATTACGTAATAGTTTTTCTATTTCCTAGATGTGGCTCCTTCTTAAATAAATTAATAAAATTTATAATGAAATTATAGACATACTCATCATTTCTTGATATCTTATGTTATTAGAATAGTTTTATTAGAAGTCTTCCCTCAAATGATAATTAGTACGTATTTGATCAATTGGCGGTTTGCAAACTTGCATTTGTTCACATTGAGATTCTCATATCTAATTTAAATTCTCATTTTCACAGTATTCCTTTATTCAATTTGTTTGAAAAAAAGTTATTTTCGAATTGAAACCTTGGCAAACATTTTACGATCTAATTAAAAAAAATTGTTTACAATAGGGTCGAGTTCCTAGCCCATTATCAATAGTGACAAAACTTTATTTGTTTTTATATGTTTAAATTTTGGAAGGGCTCAATTTGGGAATACCTTCTCTAAATATATATATATATATATATATATATATATATATATATATATATATATATATATATATATATATATCTATATATATATATATATATATATATTTATATATATATATAATATTGGATATATTCTCGATGAGAAATCCTAATTTGATGATGATCAAAGCACCTTTCAAAGAATAAATAAAGATCCAACACAACCATTACAACGAAAATTCCATGATATTCTGAAAAATCTAAAGAAAGCAAATGAGATCGATGAATTGGAATATAAAAATATGTAACATACAATGCAACATTAATTCTTTCACTTACGCCATTTTAAAGTTTCTTAGCAATATCTTAACGGACATAAAAGACACGTTTTCGTTTGTTAATTTGTTATTAATTTGTTAAGAGGAGTGAAATTACCAGAGGGATATGAATTGATTTCATTGGACGCTATCTCATTATTCATCTATATTCCAAATTCCAATAATAAAGGTAAAGTGGGAAAAAATGAAACAGTACACAAAAATCTCAAAAAATAATTTTCTTTGATTTTTCACTTTAATTTTGAACTCAACTTATTTTAACTTCAATGATGAATATTATAAACAGATATTTGGTACTCCTATGGGTTCTCCATTGAGCCCTATTTTGGCTGTGATTGTTCTTGATCATGTGTTGGAGAATGTTACTAGTGGTTCACCTTTTGACGTACCGTTTATGTATAAATTTGTTGACCACATTATAACTAGTGTACCAACTACATTCATAAAAACAATTTTAGATAGCTTCAACTCATTCAATAAAAACATACAATTCACAGTGGAATATGAGGAAGAAAGAAGCATCCCATTTTTATACACCAAAGTAATAAGGCAGGATGAGAATATTTTCATCCTCGATTGGCTTAGAAACCTGACAACATCCGACCGATACATTAATTTCTATTCAAATAATTCAGAACATCAAAAATTAAATACCGTAATGGCCATGAAAAATAGGAGTAGTCACATCAGTGATGAAACATGTTTGCAAAATAATTTGAAACAACTTTTTGATATCTTCAGTAACAATGGATACCCTGGATATATTCTCAGACGCCTCATTTATAATACAAAATTCTACGAAAAACCACCAAGCAAGAAATATGTTAAATTGACTAATATAGATGGATTAACAAACAAAATTATCGCATTTTTTAAACAGTACAAAGACATCAGCATAGTGAAACGTAATACCTTGACCAATGAGAAACTCTTTTGAAAAAGTTGAAAGACTTCACTCCGCCTATTAAAAAGTGATGTCATCTATAAAATAGACTGCTGTAACTGTAATTGTAATGGATGCTATAAAGGTCAAACTGGTCAGTGGTTGACACAAAGAATTAGGCAACACAGAAGTGATTGCAAGATAAAAAAGTATTATGTGCTCTTACATATCATCATTTAAAACTGAACATAATTTTAAATTGCAAGATTTTAGAAGAAAACCATAATTACAAGAATTGTTTCTTTCTTGAAATGTACCATATGGTAAAAACACAAAATGCATTAAACTATATAACGGATACAAATCAACTTAGTGGCGTTTACTGTGATATTCTAGATAACGTTTAACTCCTTGCTGTTCTCGTACGGGGTCATTCGTTTTTGTGTTCTCATCTCTGATAGTCGATGTTTATTATTTTAATATATTTGAGTGAATTATCTTTGTGAGTAATGCCAGGACACCTCTTTAGACATATTTTATTGTTGAATTTTACTTTGTAGCTTCTCCTGTAGATGTCATAAAATAAATGGCAAAATATCGAGAATAATTGAGATTTCAATCAACATTGACCGCTTCCCGATACAATTGCTTGAATATTTATATATATATATATATATATATATATATATATATATATATATATATATATATATATATATATATGAAACTGTACTATGTTAAGGATGTAGTGACTCAGGTATCATATGGGAAAAAAGGGAAGTGTACTCTTTCTTCTTTACCGAGCTTTCGCAATCATTTATTGCTTCTTCAGGGTTTCTAGAAATTATTACAGACATACATTAGTAAAATTATCAAACATGAAAAAACATTATGTTCTCACTGAAAACGAGGTTATAATACATCTAGTTGAGAACTTTGTCCGAACAAACATATGCTTTAAGATACAGGAATGTCTTGGATACATATAAAAATAATAACACTTGAATATACAACATTGGTAATAATTTGTTTGAATTTAGTCTATTGCGTATTTATTATTTTATTCAAGATGATTTGAATGTCAACGATGACAAGTCGAAATTGACGTGCTGGTATTCCATCATTCATCTAATGGTTCGTCATAGAGTTCATTTTCTTTTTCTTTTTTCAACAAGTAACTGTAAATATTGCTAAGTTTTTGTGTGTCGGATTTCTTGTTTATAGTAAATTCACTATTATTAATATGGATCATTTCATGTAATAATCTTTTATAGTAATTTTTTTTCATTTTTAGTATTTTCACGCTTTCGAGATCAATCCGATGATCTAAGTTATGTGCATGTATTGCTAGTGCACATCGATCCTTGTTTTTTGTGATATCTGATTTATTCAAAGATATTCTACTTCTAACCCATTAGGATGTTTGACCAATATACACACCCTGACAATCTTGACAGTTTAGCTGGTACACCACATTACTTTTCAAATTTGTTGGTATTGGGTCCTTGAGACTGCTATATAATGATTTCACCGTAGTACCTTTTCGTCTCTGAAAATAGATTTAATCATAGATGTTAGTACTCTTATGTTCGGGAAAGATGCATAGAGTTTCTGTTCTGTGTCCTTTTTCCATTGTTGTACATCAGACCCAGGTCCAAGTGTTGTATCTGAACCGTATAAAAGTTTATTTATCAACATAGCTGGATATGAATTTTGTCTTAAAATTTCGAATAATTTTTTTAATCCATTCTGTTTGAAGGTTTCATGGCATATTATAACAATACTCTCTTTCATTCCCTTTATAAAATTAATTTTTATATTCATATTATGGTCAGAGTGGTAATTTATGAATTTATTCGATGATGTATTCTTTCTGTACCAGTTTAATTTGATAGTGTTATTATGTCTGTGTACTTTTGTGTCGAGAAACGGAACTCCTTGTTCATGATCTTCCATCTCAATAGTAAACTGCAGATCTTTGCAGTAGGAATTGAAAAATTTCATTGTGTGTTCAATTTGATCCTCCGGTAAGGCTACAATAATATCATCAACAAATTTTTTTATAAATGGTATTTTGAATTTCAACTTATTGATGCTGTTATCCAGTAAATCATCCATTACATACAATGATATAATTGGACTCAGTCTTAACCCCATTCCATAGCCAAATATTTGTTGGTAGAATTTACCACGAAATGTACAAAAGTTGTTTTCAAGAATGAACAAATTGATCTCCAGGATTCCTTATCAATGTTCGTATGATCCTGAATCAAGTCCCACTTTTTTTCTAGAATTTTGATGATGTTGTTTTTTTCCAAATTTCCAAAGGTTTACCACGTCGAATGATGCTATTTTATGATGGTTAGGAAGCTGGAAATCATTAATAAGATAGGTTTGACTTCGCAAACCAAATTAATGATTTCCAGCTTCCTAACGATCATAAAATAGCATCATTCATAAAACAGTTTCATATCTCAAAAAGGGCTCTTAATTTTTATAAACTTATAATTATATATATACATATATATATATATATATATATGTATATATATATATATATATATATATATATATATATATATATACATATATATATATATATATATATAATATATATATATATAATATATATATATTATATATAATATATATATATATATATATATAAATATATATATATATATATATATATATATATATATATATATAATATATATATATATAATATATATATATTATATATATATATATATATATATATACTATATATATATATATATAATATATATATATATATATATATAATATATACATATATATATATATATATATATATATATATATATATATATATATATATATATATTAATATATATATATATATATATATATATAATATATATATAATATATATACATATATTTATATATATATATATATATATATATATATTAAATGGAACTTCTTTTCGTTGGATATTTTCAGGTTGTTATTCTACTAATAAAACTGCTTGTTCAAAATATACGTTTCGAAGGCTATGGCCTTCTTCTTCAGTATTTAATTAATATAAAATTCTTACAATCACAAATTCTAAAAACATAATGTTTACGTCCACTTTAAAATATTGAATATTGAATATTAAGTTTGTCGTTCCGTCATGTCAGCTGCCAATGTCATGTCAATGTCATGTCAATTTCACGGTGTTCAGCTATGTGTCAATCTTCTTCTTGCGTTAGTTGTCATGTTATTAGTGGTAAGTAAACTTTACTCAATTGTTTGATGTCTTGCTTATCGTTAACTATTTTGTCCGTGTTCCGATGTATGTGTATCATCTCCAGAAATTCTCTTTGTTTTTGTTTTTGTTCTGTGGTCAGTATTTTCGCAGAGTCGTAATCAAACTCATGGTTGTTTGCCGTTTTGTGTTTGTTCAGTGCCGTTGTTGCGTTCTTGGTGTATTTGTGTGCAGAAGGCAGACAAAGGAAACAAAAACGTAGTTATGATAAGAAGTGAATATAATAACAAGATGAATGAGTTACTAACTGACACAACGACATATAAAATAGTGAAACGAGATATGACATACACATTGGAAAAGGAAAATAATAAAATAATCAAAGATTGGCTTGCAAAAGAGTATATATCTACACAAGAATCAAGGAAACTAACCATCCATAATAGCAAAACAGCAAAAATATATGGGCTACCAAAAATCCACAAACAAAACCACCCCCTAAGACCAATAGTGTCGTGTATACAGTCACCCTTATTCAATATATCTAAATATGTCGAAAACATCTTGACACAAACAGCAAATCAAAATGCATATTATATAAAAAACTCACAAAGTCTGCAAGAACAACTTGAAAAACTGAACATACCAGAAAATTTTAAGTTATACTCCCTAGATGTTGTGTCATTATATACCAACATACCCACAGAACTGGCCAAAACAACCATTGAAAAAAAATGGAATAGTTAAGAACAACACACATTGCTACCAAAAGATGAGTTTATAAATACAGTATTATATATACTTAACAACAGTTATTTCCAATATGAAAACAACCACTACAAACAAACCAAGGGTGTGGCTATGGGAAATCCAATATCAAGCATTATTGCACAATTGGTCATGGAAAATATTGAGGAAAACATCATGCCAAGGTATCAATCAACATTTTTCAGAAGATACGTAGACGACTGTTTAGTGATAACCGCACCAGAACATATTGACCATATTCTGAATGAGTTCAATAATGTGCACAAACTGCTTAGTTTTACCATCGAAGAACAGGAAAACAACACATTAACCTTTTTAGATATGACCATCACAAAAGATCGCGAGAAAGTACTCACAAAATGGCACACGAAAAACCAAAGTTCGGATACAATACTAGACTATGGGTCTAAGCATCACATGTCCCAAAAGAAGGGAACAATAATAGGTTACATTGATCGGACCCTTAAACTAACATCTCCGAAACTTCGCCCAATAGTAGTCAAAGAATTAAAACAACAACTCCTCCGAAATAACTACCCAATCGAATTGATAAATGGTCTCATGAAACAGAGAATATTCAAACTCTATAATACAGAACAGCAAAAACCCAAAGAGAAAGAAAACGATACGCGAATATGTATTCCATACACAAAGAACTTGTCACAGAAAATTAAAAACATCGTGAAACCATATAGCTTTCAAGTAGTGCATAAACCGCAGAACCAGGTTGAAAGTATATTCAGCAGATTGAAAGTGACTACTCCAAAAGAACAGAAATCTCATGTAGTATACAGTATTGCATGCAAGAACTGTGACAAACAGTACATAGGACAGACATCACAGAGATTGAAAGACAGACTGAACGCACACAAATACACCAAGAACGCAACAACGGCACTGAACAAACACAAAACGGCAAACAACCATGAGTTTGATTACGACTCTGCGAAAATACTGACCACAGAACAAAAACAAAAACAAAGAGAATTTCTGGAGATGATACACATACATCGGAACACGGACAAAATAGTTAACGATAAGCAAGACATCAAACAATTGAGTAAAGTTTACTTACCACTAATAACATGACAACTAACGCAAGAAGAAGATTGACACATAGCTGAACACCGTGAAATTGACATGACATTGGCAGCTGACATGACGGAACGACAAACTTAATATTCAATATTCAATATTTTAAATTGGACGTAAACATTATGTTTTCAGAATTTGTGATTGTAAGAATTTTATATTAATTAAATACTGAAGAAGAAGGCCATAGCCTTCGAAACGTATATTTTAAACAAGCAGTTTTATTAGTAGAATAACAACCTGAAAATATCCAACGAAAAGAAGTTCCATTTAATATATAAAGTCAGGTAACTAAATTCAATGAATATATATATATATATATATATATATATATATATATATATAGTATATATATATATATATATACATATATATATATATATATATATATATATATATATATATATATATTTATATTATATATATATATATATATATATATATATATTATATATATATATATATATATATATATATATATATATATATATATATATATTTATATATAAATAAATATATATATATATATTATTATATATATATATATATATATATATATATATATATATATATATATATATATATATATATTTATATATATATCGGTGTATCGGTATTGATAGCAATTACAGATACTTAATCATCCAGAACTATACGTTTTTCATCAAGTTAAATATGGGAGAAGATGATAGGCAAAAGTTAATCATGTAGTATAGTATATAGTCTGTTGAGACATATTATTCGTATCTGTTACTCAAGTATATTTTTCTTTGTTCAGTTTTCGGAGCATTTACTGGAGTCAAACTCAATCCTAAGAATGCGATGGAATAAGGATCGAAAGTTTGTAGGACATCAACAATGTATTTGAAGTATTTCATATTGTTACGCAAAATAGCAAAATAAATGAGATTTTTAACTGAGATTGAATTCTCGCACATCACTAGGTGAAACATCATAAAGAATAAAGTATATACTTTGAAATAAAACAGACTTGGCTAATGTTTCACTATATAAAAATTTTTAGATATGTATTTAGCAGTAAAGAATAGTGGACATGTTTCGAGTTATGATCTAATTATCAAGACTGACTTCAGGACATTATTATAGCTTATTTTATAAAATAGACAAAAGCAAAGGTGATACCTGAAAATCAATTTGTTTGTTTACAAGTGGTTATTTACTATTATAGGCTGAACTTATTTCGAGAATTTCAAGAAGGTCAAGGCGCTTTCCTCTGGTACTTGAATGTAAAAATTTGGTTTTGTTGAAATCCAGGAAGTGATTGAATTTTATACAATGTTCAGAGAAGCCAGTGGTATTTTTGTTTTGTAAAATTGACTTCTTATGTTCTTCAATACGAATATTTATATTCCTTCCTGTCTGTCCAATATAGAAAGCAGGACATTTATCGCAAAATATTCTGTAAACACCACTGTTTTCTGCGATGGTGGATTTTTCTTTATTATTGACCAAGAATGACTTCAAGTTTCTTTTATTTATGCAAATTGTCTTGTTGAAATCCAGGAAATGATTAGATTTCATACAATGGTCGGAGAAACTAGTTGTACTTTTATTTTGTGAAATTGACTTTTTATGTTCTTCAACACGAATGTTTATATTCCTTCCTGTTTGTCCAATATAGAAAGCAGGTCATTCGTCGCAAAGTATTTTGTAAACACCAGTGTTTCCTCCGATGTTAGATTTGTCTTTATTATTGACCAAGAATGACTTCCAGTTTCTTTTATTTGTACAAATTGTTTTAACATTATTTTTAGATAGTCGGTTACACATTTTGCTACTCAATTTCGGAACATAATTTATTGGGAAGTATTTTTGTTCTTCATTAATAATTTGCGTGATGGGGTATATCGAATGCAACAGATTCTTTATTTGTTTTTTCCCAATGAGCTTATCGATAAGACTTTCCTTTTTTTTTTTTTTAAAGAGGTGGGACGTGTGCCCTCTCACACCGCCCGACCCCCGTACAATTTGGCTTCGTCAGCTATGGACATTAGCCATCAAATTACTAAATGAGGGGAACCACTGAAAACTCAGAATGCACACAAACACCCAGGAATACGGTGGGAATCGAACCCACCAACTCCGTCAACGAAGACGGCATAGCGCTACCTATAACCTCTCCGCCACGGAGCCTCCCTAAGACTTTCCTTGTAACCGTTATTGGTGGCTAATGATTTAATTGTATTAACTTCGGTTTGAAAATTTGTTTCCGATAATGGAATAGTGAACAACCTATGTATGAATGAATGAAAAGCACTGTGTTTATTTTTAATGTGTTGGTTGTCGCTGTGATTTAAAGTATCTGTGAGGCTTGGTTTTCTATAAATGCTGAAAGTGAGAGAATTCAAATTCATAACAATTTGCGCTTCTTTGAAGTTCAAGGAACCGTTTTCGTTTTCGACTTCGTTTGTGATTGTATCGAAACATGTCGACTTTCTTTTACTGCTTAATACAGTATCTAAATATTTTTATACGGTGAAACTTAAGCCAAGTGTATTTTATTTTACAGTTTAAACTTTATTCTTCATGACCAAGTGATGTGCGAGAATTCAATCTCAAAATTTTCTTTGTTCAGTGTTCGGAGCATTCACTGGAGTCAATTAATTCCTAAGAATGCGATGGAATAAGGATCGAAAGTTTGTAGGACAGCAACAATGTATTAGATGTATTTCGTGTTGTTACAGAAAATAGCAGAATGAATGACTTTTATCCTAATATTGCCTGGGTTCTAAATGTGTTTACCCAAATTGTATAATAAATTTATAGAGAGTAAAGTATAAACTTTAAAATAAGAAAAAATACTTGGCTTATGTTTCACTATATAAAAATATTTAGATACTGTATTTAGCAGTAACGAATAGTCAACATTTTTCGAGTTATGAACTCATTATCAAGACTGGCTACAGGAGAGTATTACATCTGATTTTATAAAACAGGCAAAAGCAAAGGTGATACCTGAGGGTCAATTTGTTCGTTTCCAAGGGGTAATTGACTATTATGGGCGGAACTCATTTCGAGAATTTCAAGAAGGTCAAGGCGCTTTCCTTTGTTACTTGAATGTAACAATTGGGTTTAGTTGAAATCCAGGAAATTATTAAATTTTATACAATGTTCAGAAAAGCCAGTGGTATTTTTATTTTGCAAAATTGACTCTTTATGTTCTTCAACATGATTGTTTATATTCCTTCCTGTTTGTCCAATATAGAAAGCAGTACATTCGTCGCAAAATATTTTGTAAATACCACTGTTTTCTCCGATGTTGGATTTTTTTTTATTATTGACCAAGAATGACTTCAAGTTTCTTTTATTTGTACAAATTGTTTTAATGTTATTTTTCGATAGTCTTACAAATTTTGCTACTTAAATTATTTTTTTTCCGGACTGAAACAAATTTTCAAACTGAAGTTGATACAATTAAATTATAAGCCACTAATAACGGTTACAATGAAAGTCTTGCATTGAATATACCCCACGCGAACTATCGATGAGGAACAGAAATACTTCCCAATAAATTATGTGCTGAATTTGAGTAGCAAAATTTGTAACAGACTATCGAAAAATAACGTAGAAACAATTTGTACAAATTAAAAAAACTTGATTCTTGGTCAATAATGAAGAAAAATCTAACATCGGAGAAAACGGTGGTGTTCACAAAATATTTTGCGACGGATGTCCTGCTTTCTATATTGGACAAACAGGAAGGAATATAAACTTTCATGTTGAAGAACATGAAAAGTCAATTTTACAAATGAAAATACCACTGGCTTCTTCATTATCAAGACTTGATAATGGGCCCATAACCCGAAACTAGTTGACTAATTTAATTGTTAATTCTTATTCAATATATTTGTGAAACTCAAAGTCAAGTGTTTTTATTTTAAATATCAGTATTTAATCATGTTTCACCAAGTGATAAGCGAAAATTCAATATTAGTTTATCATAACATTTAAATAATTTAAAAATGAGGTTATATTTCCACATACTGAGTTCCAGATGTGTTTACCCAAATCCTATAGGCGAATCAAAATAAGCGCTACGCCGCCTGGTGACAATCAGAATAACTAAAAATCTTGACATTGTTCTTACGTTCTCCTTTGTTTTGTGTTTGTTTTTGCGTGATTTTTAACAGATATTTATTATTTGCAATCATTTTGAAAGCTATGAGTCGTTCGAATCGTTATTGTTCAGTTTCTCAGTGTTCTTCCTGGGAAAAGAAATGTTCAAATGTGAATTTCCATGCTTTTCCTCCAGCTGGTGATAAATATCGTGTTTGTGTAGAAGGGAAAAAGGAATACTCCTAAAGTCTCTACTTTGTGTGATCTGATAACTACATATAGTGCTCTAAACAGTTTCACTGGTCTCAATAATATAAAACTTTTAGATACAATAGTAAAAGCAGTACAATATGTTTACAGTGATCAACGGTCACATAGATTAAACAGCGTATTGTTTTAGTATTGACAAAATTGAAATGTGACCTCAAATATGTGACATTATCTCTTTTATTTGGCATTTCACAAGAATTATGCCAAAAATATATTTATGAAATGCTACCCATTATGAGTAGAGTTCTTAGTTGTGTCATAAGATTCCCAGAATATTCTGAAATACAGAAAAACATGCCAAAATGTTTTGAAAGTTTTCAAAATACTCGAATCATCTTAGACTTTACAGAAATTTTTATACAGAAACCAAAGTGCCTTTGCTGCAGGATCAGGTTTTACTCTCAGTATAAATCTAATAACACAGTGAAATTCATGACAGGTGTTTCAACTGGAGGATTAATTACTTATATAAGTGAACCATATGGGGGAAGAGCATCTGATAAAACGATTTTCCAACAAAGAGACTTCATTTTAAAGTTAGAAAGCTCACAGGATGCTATTATGGTGGACAAAGGTTTCTTGATAGATGATATTTGTCAACAGTTTAAAATAAAGTTGATCAGGCCACCATTTTTGAAAGTCAAAAAACAGTTGACTACAGAAGAAGCATTGTTGAATGCCAAAATAGCAGCTCCTAGAGTACATATTGAACGAGTCAATCAGAGAATTAAGATATTCATCTCATGATCTAACCTAAAGATTTCTCTCAATTTGGCTACAAAACAAATGATGATAATCACCTACCGCCTCAATAGCAATGAGAATACAGACACAGTAACACACTTGTTCACTAAAGAAGCCTGAAAAGTCTTTATATTCATGGTAAAATTATTTTTCAAAAACACAAATGAACACACAACAAATACAACATAAATATTCCAATGTCAATATTTATAGTTCTACGACTGGCCACATTGGCGCTGCATTCTTATTTTCAGATGCCTATAATAAATTTATAAATTAACCTTGTCAGTATCGTTAATTGCGGCAACCCCCAGAGTAGCAAGTTCACGTCGCATCTCCATATTAGACACATCACATCCGGTTCCGTCTGAGCGGCATTCTTAATAAGCTTTCCAGATGGCTGAATATTGAGTTTCGCCACTCGCCCCGCACAAACGGCGCTATTTCGTGGTCGCATCGCGACCGGCCACTTGCAGCCCGCTCGAGCTTAGACCAGATTAAGTTCCTCGGGGAATTCAGAGACTCTGCGAAATCAAATTGAGTTCGGATTGCAACCTGCCCACGACCGTAGATATATCGACTCTTCCATCATCATCCAGCCAGTCGGTAATAACTAACCTAATAATATTCCTCTTCTTCTGCTATCCGTCTATTGCCTCTCGACCCCTGTAAGTTGCTTATATGTCCATATCATTTGTAATCATATATTTCCGATATGAAATTGAACACCTTATTGGAAAAATTGACTCAGCAAGAAAATCCCTTTATAGCAGGGGTTCTAATTATGACTCTTCGGAATTTGTACATCAATCGTTGTTAATTGAAAGGCGATTTACAGTAGAAACAGTTTCAGATGAAATATGAATACAATTTTAATTATGTGTGAGAGTGTCATAAAAATATAAAATTACATTGATATTTAAATCCAAAATTTTTAGCAAGAAAATTAATAACAAAACGGTTTTCCAACTTATAATAAAAATAAATCAGTCATATTTTCCCAGAAAATACCTAATATATTATAATTATGACAGTGTATGACTAGTCAAGTGTGAGGTACGGGAGTTGTTCTTGAATCCGACTTATACCTCCTAGAGCACCATTTTGATGTCTCTATCGGAACAACTGATCTGAAATTTGGTACCTGTGGTTGTTCTTTAGGTAGAACAAACTATCAAATGTTTTGGAATTGAATTGAAATTTTGGCATCCTCAAACTTTGGATCAGAGAGTGACAGGAATCAAAAATATTTTCAACTGTGTTAAAACGTTAAGAAAACAACTATGGTTTTTCACCCTCAAACTAACTCCAATTCTGCAAATTTGAATTAGATATAGAAATTTGCTACATGGATTTAGTTGATGTGAAGCAGTGATTGTCGGGAGCTTCAAGTCTTTATCTCAACTGCTGTAATTTGAGTGTAATGATTTCATATTGTTTGCTCGGACACCTCACAGCACTGCCAGCAAAGCTCCCTCAGTATGGTGGCATTTTTTACATAATTTTAGTTTCTTTGCACAAACATAATTTATAAGTCAATTTGGGAGGATGTATTGACTTGAGAAGTTATGAATTTGTAAACAAAAAGGAACAAAAATGAAGTAAAAATGTGACCATAATGAATGAGCTCTGCTGACACGTTCTTTGGGTTTATAAAGGGTACTCACAGTAACTATAACCTCTCGAATCATGTTACTTAGCAGCCATAATTGAATCGTTCGTCTCAAAAACTAGGCAAGCAACAAAATATCCAAAGTGGGGTTATTGGTAGATTACTGTTGTAAAGGTAAATAAATATTTAGTGCAAAACCAAGTCAGGTACAGACCACATATGACGGTGAAGCAAAGCCGAGAAATCTTTGTTCAGTACAGAAATAAGTCAAGTGACAGAGCTTGACTAGTTTCTGCTCGAAACAGCGGGAGTTTTGTCCACATCTTTCTTTGAAAATTAGTTTTTTCGCTACTTCCTTGTCCTATGATTGAAGATGCTAAAAATTTGATTGAATTTCCATATGGCTGATAGATTTTTTGTGCATCAAAGAACATCCCAGATACTAAATTTCTGTTTCTTTTATCTTATGGTGATCGTATGAGATGCAAATATGCATATATATATATATATATATATATATATATATATATATATATATATATATATATATATATATATATATATATATATATATATATATATGTATTAAAATATTTATTCTTAAGCCAGAAATATATGTGTGATAATTTTTGAGTTTTTCTTGGGAATGTGGCTTAGATAAAATGGATGTTTTCTGTATAATCATTTATTTCTTCATTCCTTATTCCAACGTTTCGGCTTCACAAAGCCTTTTTCAAGGACTACAATGGAGAGAAAGAAAAAAAAAATTATATATCGGACAATCGAGCCAATACTTATCAAACCGTTTAAACGGACATAAATATGATAAAAAAAATATAACAGCCCTCTCAAACCATGAAGCTAAATATAAACATACCAAAATACTACACAGGGAAACCAACAAGAGAAAACGAGAAATCCTAGAAATGATATACATAAAAAAGAATAATCGCGCTATAAACGAGAAAACAGATATTAAAAATTTGAGCAAAATATACCACAACATTTTATAAAAAATAAATAAACGACGTGAATAAAAAAGATGGAAAAAGGAAAAAAGGAAAAAAAAATAAAATTTTAAATTCTTTTAAATTGTGAATGTTCGTCTGTTTTTCTTAAATGTTGGCTCCCCATATATTGATTCTTAGTTTATATTTCTTAAAATGTCCAGGCCACCGGTCAATCAAACAAATCTCGGCGAGTTTAATATCATCTGCACGCCATAAGCGTATATAAAGTATAGTGGAATAAGTAAACAATCGTAGATATCAATTCATTCAAAATTTGTGTATACGTTTAATGAAGTCAGTGTCGGTGTTTCCGAGGATATTTTTAAGCTAGGTAAATACTTTTCTGTGATATTTATAAAAATAGATATGTTTCTTTCAGTGTTTTTTAATTTATCGACTAAATGTAGCTTTTAACTGTGACTTTGGTGACAATAATTTTTTCTTTCTCTCCATTGTAGTCCTTGAAAAAGGCTTTGTGAAGCCGAAACGTTGGAATAAGGAATGAAGAAATAAATGATTATATAGAAAACATCCATTTTATCTAAGCCACATTCCCAAGAAAAACTCAAAAATTATCACATATATATATATATATATATATATATATATATATATATATATATATATATATATATATATATATATATATATATATATATATATATATATATATATATATATATATATATATATATATATATATATATATAATATATATATATATATATATATATATTATATATATATTATATATATATATATATTATATATATATATATATATATATATATATATATATATATATATATATATATATAGAGCTTTCAATGATGAAAGGAACAAATTCATTAAAAAATTAGGTTTCTATTTCATGTTAAAATCCTCGGACAGGTCGATTAGTATTTTTATTTGGGCAATTTTCGCAATAAAAATTTTGTATATACAGGGTGTCTCATTCAAGAGCTATGGCTTTGTCATTAGTTTTTTTAAAGGTAATACCCTGTATATTATTTCACTTTACAATTCTACGATAAATTCTTATCACTTTTTGTGAACATACCATATGCCTCAACTCGATGGATTGCCAGAAACGGAGATAGTGGGTAATGAGAGGTACGATATGAAAACACACAAATGTAATTACTAATTTAATTTTTACATATGTTCAATCTGTTGTCCGTTTACTTCGAGACATTTTTGAAGTCGATTCAATGTTTCCCGTTGCACATTTTCAAATTACTTCTGGACTGATAAGTCTTATTTCCTGCCTGATTCTCTCTTTTAGATCATCAATATTATTTTGTCTATTCAAATAAACTTTAGACTTCAAATAACCCCATAAGAAAAAATCCAATGGGGTTATGTCCGGTGATCTTGGCGGCCACTCAATCGGACCTCTCCGTCCTATCCATCTGTTGGGAAAAGTTGCATCAAGAAATTGTCGAACAGCGATTGAATAGTGAGGAGGTGCCCCATCTTGTTGAAACCATATCTCGTTATTAGGTATGTCAGGATCTTGTGGGTTAGGAAACAAAACAGCTAAAGCCGGAATGAGTTCGAACTGGAGAAAGTTCAAGTAGTCCTCTCCGTTTAGTGTTCCTTCAAAAAAATAGGGACCAACTATACGATTTTGAACAATCGCTGCCCATGTATTAATTTTTTGAGGCCGCTGTGTGTGGCATTCTTGCATCCAATGAGGATTCTCGGTCGCCCAATACCTACAGTTTTGTCTGTTGACGTGGCCATTTAAAGTAAAGGTGGCTTCATCAGAAAAAATTATGTTTGTAATGAAATTTAGATGTTGATTATGAATTTCAAGAATCTGCTCACAAACCTGTACTCTGCGGTCAAAATCGTCTTCTAATAATTCATGTACCAGCTTAATTTTATAGGGATGATACTTATTTACCTTAAGTATTTTATGCACGGACCCTACTGATAAATTGAAATTATTGGAAATTGTAGTAATGGATGTATGAGGGTTATCTTGGGTTTCTAGTAGAACGTTCAGCACTGTTTCTTCAGATACTCTCGGTGGTCTTCCTTTAGGTAAATCTCTAACGTGGCCGTATCTCCTGAATTTTGATTCAATTTTGCTGACTGTCGATCTAGTAATTGGCGAACGATCAGGATGATTTTCATTGAATAGATTGCAGACTTCTTCTTGTGAACGCACCCTATCTCCAAAACCAATCATCATAAGTACTTCAATACGTTCTCTCTCAAGTAATTGCATTTTCTAACACAATGAAGTAGTGTAGTGCCTGGAGCGTTAAAAACGTGAAAACTGCGGACTATACAGCACCAGTGAATGAATTCAGATGGTACATGTGAAATTTCATTCTTCAGATTTAATGACAATGTTTACCTAAATTTTTTTTTGTACTTTTAATCCACATTTTAAATCTCCAGGTGCTCCACTATCTCCGTTATAATCTGGGAATCCATCAAGTTGAGGCATATGGTATGTTCACAAAAAGTGATAAGAATTTATCGTAGAATTGTAAAGTGAAATAATATTCAGGGTATTACCTTTACAAAAACTAATGACAAAGCCATAGCTCTTGAATGAGACACCCTGTATACAAAATTTTTATTGCGAAAATTGCCCAAATAAAAATACTAATCGACCTGTCCGAGGATTTTAACATGAAATAGAAAGCTAATTTTTTAATGAATTTGTTCCTTTCATCATGAAAGCACTGTATATATATATGTATGCATCCCAAAATGCAACATTTTCAAAAATGCCCTGTATCTTAAAAACTAAAAGGGCTTTTAAAATAGCACAGTGTCACGAAAACCTCAACCCTCTATCTTCAAAGACAACGGAGATACCATTCAAAAGTACCCAGAATGGGACACCCTTTACATTTTGACTTGTACAAGTTACAGATAGAATAAAAATTTTATCTACTTTTATTGAATAATATATTCATTATTCAACTGCGTTTTAGCACTTAATAGTATCTATAACCAAACAGCGTGAGTAATAATAACTCACAGCTAAAACTCACTATATAGTCTACTAAGATCCCAAGTAAGATCGACTGTCACTCATCTGCTAATGTCAATTGAATAATTCTGACGTTTTCAAATTAAGTTAATACTACCTAATTGTTGTGAATTTGTATTTGTATCTTAGTATTTATTGTTATAGTCGTAGATAAAGTATAGTATTCAACTTGCGGTAACGGTCATCCCTCACTTGATGAATTACAGCACTCGCTTGCAGCTCGTGCTGCAAACTTCATCTGCGTGAGTTATGACCTACATTACCGCTCGTCGAATAATATACTATTGATTGAGAAATCTTCATTTCTTTACTTGAAATATCTTTTGAATACAAAATTACTGCTCTAAACGCATAGCTGAAACTTCTCGCATTAGCGTTGTCCTACGCATATTTTCATCAAAACGAGAGAAAATAACAGTATGCGATTTTTTTACTCTATGTATAATTAGGGTTGCCATCACCTAAATTGCTGATGCCAGACAAAAATTTTAAAAACCCCGGATATTTCTGTGAAATTTTGTTTTTCCCCGGAAATAAAACATCGTTTATATTTAAATTTTTTCATTTATTTAAACTTTATACTGCTTATTTGCCATATAAACAAAACAACAAAAAACAAATAAAATTCTTTTATACACAGTTTACAGGTTTTTCTTTTTTTTTGGTATCATCAAATAAAAAACAACTCATGACGATAATTTTTGGTAGATCAAATAGACTTGATTCTACATTGTAATAGCAAATTATAGAATAGGTCATCCAGTTCGGTTAGATAGGTTAGGTACCCAAAAGCTTAAATTATTTATTAACTATAAATCAAAAGTAAGTAACAAGTTTTAATTTTAACGAGGTCAAGTTCTTTTTACTTATTCAACTTAACTTGGAATTTTTCAGACTTGCCAATTTTCCCAAAATGTCTTTATTTATCATGAATTTGTAAAAGCAACTCAAGTCTTTAAAATTAGACTTTATTTTGATCAGAGAAGAAAGCGTATATGTATTTAGCAAGTTTCTCTCCTTCCTCCATTACTGCGACCCTAGCGAAAAAACTCACTCTACATTCGCATTTTGAGCTGGCATACAAAAATATTACTATGCAATTTTGAGCAGTTTAGAATATAAATATTTCGAAAAAAATTCGGCCACAACTGGTTTGCATTTAATAGCTCATCTCCGTCACTAACACTCGAACTTCACACACCCGGACATAAAATTTGTCCGGGTTTTACCCGGACATATTTTAAAAGCCCCGTCCGGACGACCCCCGGACGCCCTCTAAACTAGGACAAATCCGGGGAAATCCGGACGGATGGCAACCCTATGTATGGCAGAGATCAGCACACGCCCATAGGCTGGACCCTGTCCTGAACGACACGTGTAGATTAATAACGGGATGCCTAAAACCCACCAACCTTGACCAACTCTACATGCTAGCCGGAATCGCACCCCCACAAATACGGAGGGAAACCCTAGCCATGGCCGAACGAAACAGACAATGCGACGACACCAGACATCCTCTGTATCAACATATACCGGCAGCGGCCAGACTAAAATCAAGGCGAAACTTTATACAATCTACACAGCCCCTCACAGCCTCTAAAACTGCCACCAAGGATACAAGATGGGAACAGTGCCTAATAGACCACGACACTCGAACCTGGAACCCAAAAGAAAAACTTCCTGCAGGTTCGGACCTAGACTGGGGCACCTGGAAGACCCTCAACCGACTTCGGTGCCAAATGGGGAGATGCAAGACCAACCTCGTGAAGTGGGGATACGTGGAAGAGGCGGCATGTGAATGCGGAGAAGCCCAGTCAATGGAACACCTCCTGTCGTGCCAATCCCTACAAGCCCCATGTACCCTCCGGGACCTATGGACGTGTAATGAAAATGCCGTGATATGCGCCAGACACTGGAGTGATATATGAACATCTATAGCCATATATATTTGTAGTTCAGACACGATTAAATAAATAAATAAATAAATAGAACAGTTACAGTTGGCACTGTTGAATAATTTCAAATTATTCAGGGATTTGTATAAAATTTCAAATACCGTTTATAAAAATCGGTTGGTGATTTAAAACTGAGAAAACTTGCAAATCGATGCTCAATATTCGCTTCTACGTTTCCGAAAAGTTATCAATTACGTTTCCGAATTTGAGCTGCTGATATCTTATTTCCGGAGATATCGGAAGTGTCAGAGAGTGCAGATCTCGTGGGACCTCAGGTCGATTTTCGTTTCCGCTGCTAACAATTCCGCAGTTTTACTTTCGACTGTCGTACTAAAGTGTAATAAAATTCAGTTTCGCTTCCATTTCCTACCCATCTTTTCCGGAAGAAATATCGGAAACCCCACCTATCTATAGGCACATATCGTTTTAATCCGGCTAACCGACGAAAAGCACTGAAAGAATGTTTTTTTCCAGCCGTTACGTTATGTTTACAGCACAGGATCGAAAAGAATGGGATTGGATATGTTTTATCCGTCGCTGTCAATTAGTTTTTTCATTTTCGGATTCTGAAGATAACTGAAGCTGTATTGAATTTGCTTCTTGGGAATAATGTTACATAAAATTTTGTGAAAGAAGTCGAGAATGGAGTTTCACGTATTATAACGAATTTAAATACGGTATTGCTTCTATGAAGAAGATAAATATTTCAATAAAATTTGCAGCAATTGGAATTATTTCTGATAACATCAGTGTTTTTGAAATCAAATCATTAGAAACATACTTCTCGACTATGGTCAACTTCATATATTACATAAAGTGAACAAGGAAAATTCTTTAATAATTTAAAAAATTATCAAATATCTTTCCAACGGAGCTGGTTGTACGTATTCCGCAACGCAAAATCTGCATTCACAATGGTTCCCAATATCTTTGGTGGGAGGGCGCTCTGGGTTGTTATCCAGACATTGTTATCGTCCACAATTTGTATTGGGGAACAACTAGAAATTTGTTAATTCACTCCGCGTCAAATAAGCTGCTGCACTGATGAGATCTAATAAGATCGAAACAGCTGTATGCAGATTTTGAGTCGGGTGACTTGACAATTTCTATAATCCATTGTTCGTTTGTGAATGCAGATTTTGCGTTGCGGAATACGTACAACCGGTTCCCTTGGAAAGTTGTTTGATAATATTTTTTATTATTGAAGAATTTTCTGTGTTCACTCTATGTAATGTTTTTGAAATGGTATATGTACAAATTATGGTTTACAAAAATTAAAAAATCAGCGAGTGCGAGTCGTACTCGTGCACGAAGGGTTTCGTATATCTTGCAGTTTTAGAGATCCGAAGGAACTTTTTGGAGTAACTCATCCCTGGAAGATTCCACCAGAGTACTTTTCTTTCAGTTTCTTCCTTCTCCCGAAACTCCTTCTTATAGGTGCATTTTTTATATACCACAGAAAAGTTCTATGCCAGTAAATGGCGTTCTTGCTCTCTTTCTGGTAAGTGAAACGGCCTCTTCATTTCCTTTGATTCCCGAGTGACCGGGCACCCAGACTAAAGAGACCTTGCTATTCTTGCCTATTTAATTGAGTTTCTTTTGGCACTCCCATATCAACTAAACCGATGACATGGGGGGTCAGTACTTTTATAGCCACTTGACCAACATAATATAATAATAATAATAATAATAATAATAATAATAATAATAATAATAATAATAATAATAATAATAATAATAATAATAATAATAATAATAATAATAATAATAATAATGATAATAATAATAATAATAATAATAATAATAATAATAATAATAATAATAATAATAATAATAATAATAATAATAATAATAATAATAATAATAATAATAATAATAATAATAATAATAATAATAATAATAATAATAATAATAATAATAATAATAATAATGATAATAATAATAAGAGCCCACAGAATTGTTTGTTGTCGAGTTTTCGTCCCCTGCCGAAAATAATGTGGTGATGAAGGAAGAACAGAAAAGGGAAAAATACAGAGACTTTATGTTCGAGCTGAGGACACTATACCCAGTGCATAAAGTTAGGATGGTCGTACTAATCATAGGTTGTCTAGGCGGAATGAGAGCTAACAATGTGACAGAACGCAGTGTTGCTCGGGTCACTTCGAGTCATCAGGTCCCATGAACTATAGAGGCCGCTTGCAGCTCATCTCTTTTGTTAAGGGACGCTGTGAGGGCAGGATGAAGAACTACTCCAAGGAATGTGTGAGAGGTTTTTTATTGAGTAACCAGTAACATCCGGAGTCTCACACACACCCTGAGAATGCGTGCAGGATACTCTCAGGGTAGTCTATAAAAGATTTTTCGTCTCACACGGACGTAAAAAAAAAAAATAATAATAATAAAAATGTTGATTTGATTCTTGAATACATCATCATCACAGAGACTATACATTTACCACAACCAAAAACAAAAATTATCTCATTCTACAATTTTTCCCATCATATCAAATAAAGCATCCTTTCTTTTTTATCTTTCCCGAAGGCATATCCATTGGCAAGCAATGGAAATGTCTTGTGAGGAAAATTAAGGAATCAGGAAAACGGTAGTCGGACAAAAATCAAATCAAAAGGAACTACTTCCACACTACAATATTACACAATGGACCTAATCAAATATGTATACTTTACAAAAAACAACTGAGCTAGCATAGTTCATCCAACACAACAAGCGTAAATAATGAATTTTTTATGTTGAGGATTCCAATGTCATTTCCTAACGACATAATTCTTAGCCAATTTTCGATTGTCTTTTAGAACTCTTTCAGAGTAGAAGTATCCTTAATTGCTCATGGTATCCTATTGTATGAGAAGGGTGCCAGGTATTCATGAGATCTTTGTCCTATTAATTGTCTTCACTGTTCGAGGAAAAGATATCCAATTTCCTCTATTTCTAGTTGCGTGCTGATGCTGATTGAAATCGCATTTTGCATTTCTGCTAGAGTAATCAATAGTTTCAGTTACAAAAGTTCCAACTATATCAATTATATCATAGTTCCTAATATGGTAGCGTACGAAACTAATACCCCGAAATAACTCAACCATTTTTATTGTTTCAAGAGGTGCTCCACATGCAAAGCATTTGACGAATAGCAAGCATGAAAGTAATATGGATTGATACATTTATTTTTTTAATCACGCAAACGATACTAGAATTCCAGTCATACCATAAATTTGTTGGTATTTAAAATTCATAGACATCATATTTATAGCTAAGACTGAGGGACGAATTCCATTGTCATGTCTAACTTGCGTCCACTTAAGTTAATGAAATGAAAATAGATTAGAAGTTTCATCACACCCTGTCATTTGATCGATAATATTGTCGTTGCGTGTGAAAACTGAATTAAGAGAAAAAAGGTATTTTATTCATGATATTCATCAAACTATGTTGATAAGCATTACGTATACTTTCATAGAGAATCAATATCTCGAATTCTAAGTACCTTATAACAGCTCAAGTATTTTCTCAAAAGTAAAAAGATTCATTTGAGGAAGAATAGGTTAATTATGCGCATAAAAAATATTTTTGAGTGAAATTGTTCTTCTTCTCAGTGGACATTATGAATAGCCTAAATAATTTATAATCTTCTTCTTCTTCTAGTGCTCGCCTTCAAGTCGCGTTGGCGATCATTCTGGCCTAGATTACCTTTATTGAACACTGCTCTAAATAAATTTGGTGACGTCTCACCAGTCCACTTGCCCTGCATTACTAGTTAGAGGAATCGAAATTTTTCACCCCTCATAATGTGGCCAAGGTATATCAACTGCCTCATTTTAACCCTTTGTTGCCTGACCTATTACAACTTCGATTTTTTCAGAAAATTTTTTTATAGTAGGAATTGAAATAGGTAAAAAAACACCTACAATTTTTTATAAATTTTTATTTGAAGTTTTTCCAAAAATATTCATGGTGGTACTTTGAAGTACCGTTAGGCGTTCGGACATGATTGTGATGCTTACAACTGGAACTTTTTGTACTTTGTCCATACTGCATATTGTAAAAATAATTAACTGAATAGGAACCATATTTTCTATTTATTGATAAGCATGATACAAAATGACAAATGTTTGACATACTGCACGAATTTTGTCTAAAAGGATACCTGGTGAAATTCTAAGAAAAAGTTTTTGGTAGCGTTACAGCAGAGAGATACACGACATATAGAGCATTTTGACAGTGGTTTAGATTGAATGCCTTTTTTACTACAAACTTCACATCTGCCTCGATTATTATCGAAAATGACCCAATGAGCCCCTCGATTTGAAAGACGAACATCTGAGGAAATAGAATATCCATGGCCACGCCTTTTTTCATTAGAGGAAACGTTAGTCACAGCAGAAGAACGTTTTTTATTGGTTCCACATTGTTTATGTGCTAGTAACCCCATAGCAACTGACCGGCGAAAATCTAGAAGCGACTGTTCATTTCTAATTTCCGAATAAATTATATAGGAATTCACAAAAGCCATATCAATTAGACACCAAAACAAACGGTGCCACCATTTTTTGGATCGTCTGTTGACTCCGTAAACGGACCTCAATCTATCCGCGTGGTCCACGCCTCCCATGTATTTATTATAATCTTTAACGACCATCGGAGCTGAGATCGGCAGCCTTGATCCATCTTTTTGGGTGCGTTCTACAGAGGTTTCTTCACTACCGTGGAAGTTACTAGCGAAATAGACGGTTTTATTATCCTGCCACTTCCAAACTCCTACGTCCATAGAAGAAAAGCGAAAGTCATACTGTCCACGTTTCAGAGCTTTATTATCGATCATGTTTTTGGGAAGTCCTGACCTATCAGATCTGATGGTTCCACAAGCTAGTGTTTGTTCAGCTTTTAGTTTTTCCAGTAGAGGTAGTGAAGTGAAGTAATTATCAAAGTACAGCATTCTGTTTTTTCCCCATTCAGTTTCACTCAAACTCAAAACTACCCTTTCACCAAGCCCGAATTCTGAGTATTTAGCTTTGACTATTTCGTTTTTGCCTTCATATATTTGGAATTTCTTTGTGTAACCTTTTTGATCAGACAAACACCAAATTTTATATTCACGTTTTATTGGCTTCATGGGATTATATTGTTTCAATGAACTACGACCTCTGAATATTATCATAGATTCATCTACACTCAACATTCTCGTACCATTATAGAGAGAATTAAATGATTCGTTCAAAGTTTCTATCAATGGCCGTATTTTATACAGTTTGTCTTTGTTGTCAATTGGCATTTGTGCGTTATCATTAATATGAAGGTTACTTAGGATCGCGTCAAATCTGTCTCTAGACATAGTAGAAGAGACTAGAGAAATGCCTAAGTCTGTAGATGTAGACCAGTTATGCCTCCAATTAGGAAGTCTATGATATCCCATTACCATATTCAAACCTATGAAGACCAACAGCTCATTTGTATTAATGTTTAGAATTTTGTTTCTTTGTACCGCATATAGATTTGACTGCTCAACCAAATTCTTCAAAATTGGGTTTATAACAGTTACAAAAATATCTGTGGCTGTTTCACAACCCACAAATGTATCTTCCAAGCAACCTTCCGGATACTCATAACTTGGGATGAAAGTAATTGCCTCTCGCTTCTTCCATTTTCTATCTATAGTTGGCTTTTTTCTCGATTTTAGATTGTTGTTTACGATACTATTTTTTTTATCCACTTCAGCTTGCAATTGAACTAAATTATCAGAATTCTCATTCCCCACTTCCTCCTCCTCAACATTTTCCAGAGGGACATCCACTTCGTCTCCAACGTGAAAATCCTCAACTACTGTATTAGATACATTTTCCAGTCGTTTTTCATACACAATATCATCGTTGTTGTCACAATCACTCTCGATATCGGTGTCCATTTGTGAATCATCTGGTATATCTTCAAATGTGAAATTTTCTATAATTTCCAAAAGTTCTGAGTCTGTAAGCGGTCTTTTGTTTGTATTATATCGTTTATAGGGAAGCATTAGATGTCGACTGAAATATTAAAAGTGTGAATTAAAATTAGTGCGAATAGAAATTTGAATAATATTACCGGTTGCTCTTCGTCCATTTCAATGGTTCTTTGCCTGACGGTACTTGAGAGTCCCTTATCGAAAATAATCTAAATAAAAACAGTTTCTCAAGTATTATGTGAAATAACTAATTTTTTCACTTCACGAAACTCACCCTAGCTATAAAAAACTATTCTAGTATTCAATAACGTCATAGAATAAACGGCAGATAAATATATTTATTGCAGTTGACACATAAATCACTTCTCACAGTAGTGGTTCATAACATACTGCGATATTCATTCGAATGCGCCCTGCACTCTGGCGGCAACTGATTCGACCAATAGAAAAGGGTGTACGTGAAAGTACCGACCGGCTAGGAGAACGTTTTATGCTACCATAAGAGGTTTATAGAGAATTTCAATAATGGTACTTTAGAGTAACGTCCGTCAACAAAGGGTTAAAGGTTTGCAAAACTTCTTTCTCTTCATAATCAAGTTTACGAATCCGCTCAACACTTATCCTTGCTATATTCTTGAACGAAATGAAAATAATTACAACAGAAGTCCTATTTCATTATAACCGAAATATTCTACCAAAGTTATAATCATTTGTGAAACTCAGTTGCCATTTTCTGAATTTAACCATCTATAAATGAGGCTGTTTTCTTCAACAAACTCTGATGTTCAAAAATAATAATTCACTTGTGTGAGCGTTTTCGGTGTATACCAGTTCCGAAGAATTGTTTTTTTCCAAAAACTTAGCCTTACTTATAAATACTTTTGGATATGTTGTAAAATTGAAGTTAAAAACTGTAGGAATACCTTTTCTTCGAGAAATTCCTTCAAACCCAGAAACTGATTTTTTGTATGCCTGATTTAGAAGAAATGGAGAGTGAGAACTTGAACTTGAAACTTTTTTCAGAATGTGATTTTCCTCCTCTTCGATATGAGAATGGTCAAATTACACGTTTCTGTAAATTCATTACAGTTTGAGAGAATTAGAGCTGAAAATTTATATTTAAACACAAAAGAAAAACAGCCAAAATGATAATTAGTAAAAAATGCATGCAATACTGATTCATATATTGAAATTTTCTTACAAAACTGATGTGGATAATTTCGGTAGAGCAAAATCTTTTTCTAAGAACAAAAGTGCTTCTCTAGTTGTAGATTTGGTTTGACATTTGATGTAACCTTATGTTGCTTTTCGATTGCATTTTATTTTACGAAATCCCAAATACACTACCACTCATTCAAAATGTACGAAATATTGTACAAGTCATATATACCATTGGCTAACAATGTACAGTATATTGTACAAATCACATCCCCTAAAATGGATGATTTTAGATTAGGTAGGTATGTCTTCCTTATATTAGATTTTTATGCTAAAAAACAAAAATGCGTGAACGAAATGGTTAATATATATATATATATATATATATATATATATATATATATATATATATATATATATATATATATATATATATATATATATACACTCTAATACCACAACTCTGTCCATTGGACATCCAATGGATATCTTCGACAGGACATCCTATGGACATCCAATAGAGTGTTAGCTTTCCACATTTTAGGACATCCATATGCCATCCATCATGGATATCCAGTCAGTGTCCATCATAGACATCCATATGGATACCTTTCATGGACATCCATATGGTGTCCATATTGAACATCCATACCATATCCATACTGGACATCTTTTAGTAATAGTCTAAGATCCGAAGTAGACGAGAACTTCGCCCATCTGCTTACCGGATGAAATGTATTTTTTATTGAATATAATACGTTAACAAATATATCACACATGGGTTGCCTGAAAAAATTCGGTCCAGACTAATAAAAAATAACGAAAATTTTAATTTTTTTTCATTTTTTGGTGACTTGCTTATCAAATGAATTTTGCATCCTAAAGTATATAAAAGAAATATGTCATACTTGAGTTGCCTACCTTCTTCTGTCCCCTATTACAGGATTGCCAGGTATAAATCAGGAAAGTCGGCAAAAAAAAAATTGTTATATTTTATTAGTCTGGCCGATTTTTTTAGGCAACCCATGTGTGATATATTTGTTAACATATTATATTCAATAAAAATACATTTCATCCATTAAGCAGATGGGCGAAGATCTCATATCTACTTCGGATCATGGACAGTTAGATATTATATGGAATTGTATGGAAAAAACATCAAGTGTTATCTTTAAAAACAAATAATCGACTCTCAAAAACGAAAAACAATAATAAAAATGCCTTCTTGAAGTACATACTAGGCAAAATAACGCCATCTACATATAAAAAATCTCTATATACTGAAAAGTCTAGGGACAAAAACAAATCTCTTCTAAAAAGTCTACGAACAACAAACAATAATCATGTATATATACATATATGTAACACTTGTATGTATATCATGCAAAATCTACTGACTTCTACTGGTGGCGCCCTGAGATTTTTTGGTCACACATGATAGCCTCTCCCTCGCCCTTCTCAAATATTTCTTTATAGCATCTTCAGTCTGTTTGACATCCCATGTAGTACAGCATTTCTCAGAGGATTCTGTAAAATATAAATATTCTTTATTTTCTTAAATTCATAGTTTGTCATTTTTTTTTCATAAAAACAACAAAGAAAATATTCATTTTGGTTTTCTACTTTGTAACCAACCTCCCTTTTAAACATATATTTATGCCCTGGCTAGCAGGGAGATTGGTTAACATATAAAGGTTCTGGTTTGTTTTCAGTAATAATAACACAGTAAAATGAAAGGTATTTACTATCCTTTTTTACACAATTACAATGAGACTTATCTTGTTTTTACAAATATCGATTTTCTGAGATTTTCTTGACTTCTTTACTTCTGCCCTGGTTCAGCTTCCAGTGGGAATATCAGTCCCAGATAACGTGGATTTTTCTTAAATTCCAGATACTGGGGTTTTAACTCCAGACAAAGTGGTCCTTAGCTCCTGACCAAGTGAATTTTACACTCCAACCAAGTGGCTAAAATAATTCGGGGCAAATCAACATACAATCTCTAACTAAATATGTTCCAAGATATCTGTAGGGTATCGATGGCCAATTCAAACTAACATTAAGATTTATCTCAAGCGAAAATGCTAAGAAAGACAGCATATGTTCCAACATTAAACTGAACATGAGATATGAAAACGTGAAATTTGCCATCACTAACCTACAAAAATCTTGTGTTAAATTGAGAGAATAAAATAAGCAAATAAATTAAAAATATTTTAAATTAGGAAATGTGAGATGATTATTTCAATATTTAAAGATAGATAATTTAATATAGGTAAATGAAAAAACGAAATGGTGGAAAAATTAAATAAGCAATCAACTCAGATTTTCAAGATAATGCATTAATACGAAATAGATATATTCTTTTCACAACTTACCATCTATATCAGATGCCACAGATAATGAATAAATTTTAATAAACTACAAGACTATATTTAATAGATGTGCATACAATTTCAATAATTAACGATGTTAATAGTTTAATCACCAGCTGCTAAAAGAACGAGCGAATCTTAATTCGATACTTCCTAGATGCTATCTCCTTCCGCGCAACTCATTAATCATAGAGAAATCGAAAGTGAAGCGTGAAACACGGTACCTAAATGAACAATTCAGTACAAAAATGCAGTGGCTACAGTCACGTGGAGTTACGTGGAGATTTAACACGTTACACACCCCCTTCGCCAAGGTAAAAAAAAATAATTTCCCAAAAAAAATAATTTTTTTTTTTCAACTTTAAAGTTACAAAAGAAAATTTGAAAACAAAGAAAATTTAGCTTATAGTCAACAATAATGAGAGAAAATTGATTTGATGAAGTTATGAGAAGTTTTCATAATGCATTATCGTGAAGAAAACCATGTTTGAAAACCTGTAAGAGAAAAATCAAAACGTCAAGATAAGTCATACCACAAATTCACAAAATAAGTTATTAATAAAAGGTATTAGGTAAAATAATTTAAAACAGCAAAAATATATGCTTAACATATAAGATAAATAAGAAACACTAAAACACATGACTTGTCAACAATCGATAAAATTTGAAGATAAATAAAAATAAGAAAAGTTAAAATCGGTAAAGGTAAATCAAAAAAATATCAGCATATCTGTATTCGTTGAGAAGGTACGAGTTCTCATAAACTCAAGATACACTGAGTGCCTACACACTAGATAAAGACAAGATACGATATGTATGTCGACACACCAGCAAAGATTGAAAGAAAAAAAAGTGTCTATAATAAGACAAGTCAAAATCAAAAAGGAAAAATACATAGCTTGACTATGAATATTAAAAGTATTTAGAACGATAGCAATAAAAAAAAACACGAAAAATTATCAACCCCAACTTTCAGGGTTATCAAGATTACAAAATTCAACATTAAAAATATAAATGACAATCAAAAAAAATAATGATTAAACAGATATTGCTAAGTTACTAACTTGGCATCTCATGAATAAAATATTATATAGACTAACTCAAAAAGAAAATTTTAATTTAATTATTTAACAAATTTTAAAATCTAATTTGAAAAATAAATTTATAGGAAAAATTCAATATATAAAACTATTATATAATCGATAAAAACAATTCTCAAGTATTGACGTACAGTTAAAATTTAAAGGTAATATAAATATATCAGTGTATTTTCGCAAAAGCTACACTCAACAACTAAATTAACAGAAAAAAATTATTCACATAAAGTTAATCAAAAATAGTCAAATAAGTTAATATCACAGTCAGTTAATCAGTTCATTCATGAGTTACTACAAGTCACTAGACAAATTTTTGTTTAAAAAAACTCAAAGACACGTAAAAAGGATAGTATCAAAAAAAAATAAAAATTAAAATTAAGATCTCGATGTAATAGACTTTAAATAATGTATCACACCCAACTAAGTAATATCTGTTCAATTTCATTTAGAGCTAATGTTAAACGTCTGATCATGGAATCGTTAAATGCTTTGCTCAGGTATTATCCTACGTTCATTCCTTCTACAAATGAATTAATAAACCAAAACTAAAGAAAACGATATAGATAATAGGAGAAAAGCTAATAGGTAATGGAAAAGATAATAGGTAATAGGAATAGGAAAGATAATAGGGCGCCAGCAAGTGGTTAACTTACAAAGATAAAAAGGAAAAATAAATTTTAGTGTACAGTACCAAAAAACTGAATTTTTAAAATTCATAACTCTATAAACTCCAAAGTATATTAGCAGCTACACACTGATTTATAATTAGATATTGCATAGCGTAAATAAACTTCAGTTGATTAATAGAGAGCCATATATATACTAAAAGTTATTAGTAAACTCAAAAACCTATTTCGTATATAGGTACGAAATAGTACAAGATAGAGATAAGGTAAATAGGTACTAAATAGTACAAGATAAAGATAAGGTAAAGATATATGTATATAAGATAGTTGTTATTAAAATTTAGGATAAATTGTACACTAAACAAAAACTAAAGGAAACGATAATAGAGAAAAAAAAAATATTTTTGGTGTACATCATGGCATAGGAAAAAGAAACAAAAAGCACTAAAAAAGAATAATGTTATTCCAAGCAGCCACCTCATTTATTCCTCATTCACCACCATTCATCGACATTCACCCACACACCTCCTCATTCACCACCATTCATCCCCTTAACGTACTGGAAAAACAAAATCCTATGATTTAAAAATTACTAGCTAAATCTATAAAAGATCCACTAATCTCCAAAATTTCTGAAGTACATTGAGAGCTACACCCTGATTTATACTAAGAAATGCATAGCACTATATACTTCAGAAAGGTGATAGGCAACCAGATATACACAGGTCTCTCGTTAAGCCAAATATTCTTGCCTCGACTACAAGATAAAGATACAAAGATAAGCTAAGTCGAGCAAGAAAAAGATAAAGATAATTAACGAGAGAAGGTAATTATATATCTGTGAAATTGTCAACAAAAATAAACCTAATAGTTTGTACACCAAAAACGAAAAAGAAAACTAAAAAAGTGATATTAGGTAAAACATAGGAATAATAAAGTTAAGGAATGAATTTATAAGATAATAACTGAAGCAATGAAACTTCGGTTAGCCCTTTCTTATGAAAGAACTACCCTTAACGTTTTGTAATCTCCATCCACAAGTTCACCAACCTCACTTCCTAACTGAATTGATATTTCAAAATATAATCCACAAGCTAAAAGGAAGTTAGAGTTTAACGACATATTGAAATAATCAGAGCAATTTCAACATATATTTATGCCCTGGCTAGCAGGGAGATTGGTTAACATATAAAGGTTCTGGTTTGTTTTCAGTAATAATAACACAGTAAAATGAAAGGTATTTACTATCCTTTTTTACACAATTACAATGAGACTTATCTTGTTTCTACAAATATCGATTTTCTGAGATTCTCTTGACTTCTTTACTTCTGCCCTGGTTCAGCTTCCAGTGGGAATATCAGCCCCAGATAACGTGGATTTTTCTTAAATTCCAGATACTGGGGTCTTAACTCCAGACAAAGTGGTCCTTAGCTCCTGACCAAGTGAATTTTACACTCCAACCAAGTGGCTAAAATAATTCGGGGCAAATCAACATACAATCTCTAACTAAATATGTTCCAAGATATCATTAAGATTTATCTCAAGCAAAAATGCTAAGAAAGACAGCATATGTTCCAACATTAAACTGAACATGAGATATGAAAACGTGAAATTTGCCATCACTAACCTACAAAAATCTTGTGTTAAATTGAGAGAATAAAATAAGCAAATAAATTAGAAATATTTTAAATTAGGAAATGTGAGATGATTATTTCAATATTTAAAGATAGATAATTTAATATAGTAAATGAAAAAACGAAATGGTGGAAAAATGAAATAAGCAATCAACTCAGATTTTCAAGATAATGCATTAATACGAAATAGATATATTCTTTTCACAACTTACCATCTATATCAGATGCCACAGATAAGGAATAAATTTTAATAAACTACAATACTATATTTAATAGATGTGAATACAATTTCAATAATTAACGATGTTAATAGTTTAATCGCCAGCTGCTAAAAGAACGAGCGAATCTTAATTCGACACTTCCTAGATGCTCTCTCCTTCCGCGCAACTCATTAATCATAGAGAAATCGAAAGTGAAGCGTGAAACACGGTACCTAAATGAACAATTCAGTACAAAAATGCAGTGGCTACAGTCACGTGGAGTTACGTGGAGATTTAACACGTTACAACTTACTGCCAAAGTTGCATAATACATCATTATACTTACTTAGCAAAACTTCAGTCAATCTAGTTTTTGCTAGAGCTTCTTTCTCTTTTTTTCCTAGCCATGTATATTTTATGGTCATTTCGTTTGTAAGCAATCTTCCAAAGGCTCTTTTAACAAATTCATATGGAGAACTTCCCCAATTCTTGATATTTCGTGTATCTAAAATTTAATTAAAAAACAAATATAATTCTGAAAACCCAATGAGGTAAACTTTACTCACAGATACTGTCAAGTTTTTTTCTATGCATAAGAATTCTTGGAACTGGGTCATTTTTTCCTGAGTCTATTAGTAATTCAAAATTCTTAATTTATAATACCTGCTTGGAAGAATCTGTTTCGAATCCTTCTTTTTTCTATTCATTCTGATGTTTCACCTTTAGCTGTCCAAGGATGAATGTGTTAGATTATATCACTTATATGATCCAATGTGTAATTTATAATTCCAATTGATCACTGCATTTGCACATGGATTTAATTTTTGGGGTAGATACTTACTTGTTTTCTTGTTTGGTACAAATCTGCTGGATAATATAATTGAACTTTCACTCATTCAACTCAACACAACGAACAACTGTTTCTGGCGCCAATTAATATATTTCAGTTAACCTAAAAAGATATTGACTTTTGACATAACACGTTTACGGCGTTCGCGGACATGAAACAGCTTTCAAATGGAATACACCGCTGGACACCTGATGGATATCCAACGATGTACATTATAACGTAATTCCTTTAAGCGTCCATGGATGTCCTGGACTTCGGATGGAAATAAAAAGGATGTCCCCCGGATAACGTGTGGTATTAGGGTATATACAGGGTAGCGAGAAAGTCCGGCAACAAGCTATTTTCTTTGAAAAGATTAAAGATACAAATATCAAATTATAGAATTATTAACGGGCTTGTACTCTGCGTTTTTAGAGGGCCTGTCAAAGTGAGGTGACGTCACTTTCAGTGTATCGCCGCCATCTTGAATTTTTTTCAATAGCAACGTATGTCAAGTGATATATCACAGAAAAGCTAATTTCTTCACTCTTTTCGAAAATCTGAATAAGTACCATATTACTTGAGAAACACGAGTAACAACTGTCAAAAACTTAAAATACTACTATTTAATTTTTGAACACTAATTTCAAGTATTGCAAAAAAATTAACTAGAATAATTACAAATAATTGACAGTTTCCTTATAATGAGTGCTCAAAGTGTTGGCAACCTGTTTCTTAGCTGGAAAACAATCTGTCTTGGAAGCTTCGAATAGAATTGTTGATCATTTGTGGAGAAATTCCTTGCATTTCAAGACGTATGCGAGCTTTTAAATCCTTTATGTTCGTAGGTCTGTTACCATATACACAGAACTTTAGGTATCTCCATAAGAAAAAATCAAGTGAATTCAAGTCGAGAAATCTGGCTGGCCACACAATTACACCTCTTCGACTAATCCATCTGTCAGGAAAATTGATATCCAAACATTTCCTAATGTTTCTATGGAAGTATGCAGGTGCACCATCCTGTTGGAAATATTTGTACATATTTGGAAATAAATCATTTATTTCCAATATAATTTCACGCAGTAGAAGATCAAGATATTTTTCACCAGTCAGAGCGCCGTCGATAAAAAATGGACCAATTTCACCGAACCAACCCACACATTAGTTTCATTTCAAACTCGTTACGCCTCTTCAATCTGAAATGCATGCTTCAGTCTTTCGGACTGGACATAATGATATCAGACTACACTAGAGTCTCTGCATTATCCGCAACATGTATTGATAACATAATTTCAAATGTGAATATACACACCAGTAAAGCAGGAATCCTGGATCCTTGCCTGTCCGATCATAAGGGACAATTCTTATCCATATCTACCAATAAACTCTTAGATCAGGAAACTGATGTATCTAGAATTTGCTTTACAAAAAAAGGATTTGTGAAATTCAACACATCACTCCTACAAGTGTACTGGGATATTCTCAATTCTCCCGATCGGAATATTAATAATATGTGCAATTTTTTCATCAATACTCTACAGGAGATCCTGAGGCAATCATTTCCTGCAAGGAAAAATAAGACAAGCGACCATGAAATCAAAAAAACTGGTACAATGATGAACTCAAAACAGTGAGAAGTAACTTGAAAGCTGTCAAAGTTATATCAGACGTGACTGGATGCAATAAGGATATTGGAATCTATAAACAATTGAAGAAAACGTATCATTTCAAACTCTTAGAACAAAAAAAACGCGCTTATGACGAATATATGATTAACTCTGCCAATAAGTCTAAAGCTTGCTGGAATATAATAAACTCAGAGAGGAATTCAATAATTAAAAGCAAGATTTCCAATGAATTTTCAGAAAACAGATTCAACGACTATTTTTGCACCATAGCCGAAGAAACAATAAAATCTCTTCCGCAACTAAACGTTGATCGTGAATACAATTTAAAAAAACTCCCTTCTCCTGTTGAGACCTTCTACTTGGAACCTGCTTGTCAATATGAAGTTCATAGTGCCATAAAGAAATTGAGTAATTCTAGTTCTAGAGATATTCATGAATTGAACAGCCACTTAATAAAAGAAATAGCTGAACAAATCGTCAAGCCATTAACTAATTTAATAAACCAGATCTTCAGCAAGGGATTCTTTCCAAATATTCTCAAAATTACTAGAGTTATACCTCTCTTTAAAAAGGGTGACAAATCATCCTTAGATAATTATCACCCAATTAGTATAGTTTCTATAATTGGAAAAATTGTGGAATTGATTCTAAAGGATCGTCTTTATTCTTATTTTGAAAACAGGTTTTACTTCAGCGAATCACAATATGGTTTTCGCAAGAATAAATCTACCACTCGGGCAGCTTTTCGTGTGGTGACTGACGTAATCGAGGGCCTTGATCAGTGTAGACATACGTCATTAACACTGTGTGACTTGACCAGGGCTTTTGACTGTGTATCACATGCGATACTTTTGGACAAGTTGAGTCATTATGGACTGAGAGGCACCATCTTAGACCTCATTAGTTCTTACCTCAACGATAGATATCAGTGTGTGGACTTGAATAACAGGAAAAAATTGAACATGGTGTTCCTCAACTATCCGTACTTGGACCATTTTTCTTCTCAGTGTATATAAACGACTTATGTCAGGCTATTGCACCGATAATATGCGTCTTATTTGCTGACGACACCACCCTAATATGATCGGGTAAATCATACGATACAAGGCAAAAATCTGGTTCACGAGAAATAAACTACAACTTAATGAAAACAAAACTCATAATTTGATTGTCTCTTCAAATCCTCTTTATCAAAGAGGGCAGAATATTTCACTATTGGGTATTAAAATTGATTATCGATTAAATTGGTCTAGCCATGTGGAATATGTGCTTGGCAAATTATCTACTGTCCTATTTGTATTGAGGCAGCTCAAACCTGTTACTAACATGAACGTTCTCAAGATCACATACTTTTCTCTTTTTCATTCGGTAATATCCTACGGCATTCTTCTTTGGGGTAACTCCAGTAATGCAATAAGGGTTTTCAGTTCACAGAAAAAGGCTATAAGAATCTTGGCAAATCTTGGCTATAGAGATCAATGCCAACGCCATTTTATTGAACTAAGCATAATGCACTTCCTACCCTATATATATTCAACCTTACTGGAAGCATATAATAACAGGAGCACATTTTCTAAGCACTCAGATCTACACAGTCACAATACCAGATCAGCTGACTTATTTAAATTACAACGGCACAGATTAGTTGCAAGTGACCAAAACTCGCTGAATCTGAATTTATACAATAATCTAGATAGATCAGTAAAGCACCTAGAATTCAAAAAATTTAAAACAACAATCAAAAGATTTCTACTCGAAAATTGTTTCTACAGTGTATCGGAATACCTTCTAAAAGCCAACTCTCTTAAAGCCTAGACTACAGGGTTTCTGCCAGTATTTCTCTGTCGCTCATGAGTTAAACATAGGATTTTATACGTCCGTCACTTGTTCATCAATGTGATCTTACAATTTTGGTACTGATGTGTTATATCTTTTATCTTATATTTATTCTTGTTAAGTTATGTCATTTTAATGTGTAACAACTATTGTATTGTACTGTTTATGACAAAATATGACCTGCCATAAACATTCTTATATGTAACGTGGTTAAATAAACTATCTATCTATCTATCATTAACTTTTTGTGGGTATTGTGTAAGGGTCTCATTCATCCATTGCGGATTAGAATCTGACTAGTTCCTGGCAACTATGTCGATTAACAGTGCCATTTAGACAGAATCTAGCTTCATCACAATATCATGATTTATGCCAATTCATACGTAGATGTTCGAATGTTTTCGTTGAACATCTAATAGGACGTCTGAAGTCTCATCTTCGTTAATTGCAGTTTTTGGTCTTCCAGACCTTGGAAGATTTAAACACTATTGTAATCGAATAAAAGGAGTAAATGAACTCTTTTTGTTTTACATTGTTTTGTTCTACATTAACCGTTTACCAGTGGTGTACTAGCAGTCGTACAAAATACAAAGAAATTAACAGAAATGCAAAGATGTAGGATATTTTTTTAGTAATATAGTACTCATTCTGCATTTTTGAATAGATAAATAAATAAGCTTTTCTACGATATATCACTCGACCTGAGTTGCTATTTAAAAAAAATCAAGATGGCTGCCGTACACTGTATGGTAACGTCACCTTAGTGTGACAGGTCCTCCAAAAAACGTAGAATACAGTCCTGTTGATAACCCCAAAATTTGATAATTATATCTCCAATCGTTTCAAAGAAAATAGCTTGTTGCCAGACTTTCTCGCTGCCCTGTATATATATATATATATATATATATATATATATATATATATATATATATATATATATATATATATATATATATAAATATATATATATATATATATATATATATATATAAATACCTTTTAGATAATTATTAGCAATAACAGGCTTGGTGAATCTCAAAAAACTCGGTTTTATTAAAAAGTTAATAAAATCGAGTTTTTTTAGATTCACCAAGCCTGTTATCGCTAATAATTATCAAAAAGTTAAAAACAGTTCACAGGCAACAACAATTCAAATATATATGTATATATATATATATATATATATATATATATATATATATATATATATATATATATATATATATATATATATATATATATATATTTGAAGTAAGATCACAGTCGTACTAATTTGTATTTAGAAGGTAACGGAATGACCAAACATTCAGTTGAACAAAAACACCAGATAAATTTAGATAGTGTAAAGATTTTAGATAAAATATCTAGTTTTAATAAAAGATTGATAATGGAGATGATACACATACAACGTGAACATAACAGCATAAACAAGAAATCCGATGTGCAGAATTTAAGCAACATATATACTTTCCTATTGTCAACCGCTAAGAAAAAGAACCAAGTTAGGCAGCCTATGATATCTGTGTAATTTCATCATAGAATTTTCCGTCATATATTTAATCGATTAATTGATGTCAATTGTCATTCTATTTTCATGAGAAAAATTTGTGGATGTGATATTACGTATAATTTTATTTCAGCTAATCCAATGATCATTTTCACTGTAATAGAAAAATTTTGTTGATCTCACTTTTCCGTAAGCTCATTTCTTACGTTTTTAAAAAAACCAATTCTAATTTTGAACTGTTTTTGCAGTAGCCCTGAGGAAGAAACAAATGTGTTTCGAAAGCTTGGCATAGAATAAAGAGATTAATATTCAACTTTCAGTCGATTTCCCTTACCTTCTAAATATATATATATATATATATATATATATATATATATATATATATATATATATATATATATATATATGTATGTATATATATATATATATATATATATAATATATATATATATATATATATATATATATATATATATATATATATATATATATATATATATATATATATATATATATATATATATATATATATATATATATATATGTTTGCAAGTAATTAGTTCATTAAAATTCAGATTCACATTATGCAAACCATTTAATCCAAAAAAATCACACATTCAATTTCGACTTTAAAATATTGAATGATGAAAATAAGGGAGCTTACCTTAATTTTCTAGAATCATTACAGATAAATAAATTCAAAAATTCAGGTCTCTTATTGAATAGCCAAGGACCCCGCACATTTAGTTAGAAAAAATAACGACAGCTAAATTCGCTAATTTTTGGATATATTATAGATACTGGCTACCTACACAACATATCAATTTTAAATTCTGTTCCCACGGCTGGTTTAGGATATAGAGTGGTCCAAATATATATGTCAAAAAAAATCATATTCATAATTTCAGAAAATGATGTTAACACAAAAGTTGTTACTGTAATATGATAACTTCACTGAAAAAACGTTTTTTAAAAGAAGCCATCCAAATGACTTGAAAATGAGCCCGGCATATACAGGCTGTTTACTCGATGAGTTTGTGTATGCGGCTTCAACTTCGACAGTTTTATGCCAAAAAACTCTATTTCTAGCTTAATTGATAACAAACGATATCTAAAACAGTGAAACAAAATACAGCTTCCTACCATGTATAGTTTAGAAAAAAAAAGTGGTCCAAAAGTTAAAATCACAAAATTTTTTTTCTTTATTACTTGAAAACTTTTTATTTGTGAGGTACTGGAGAGTAAGTAAGTCGAATAGTCTATAAAAAGTACATATCATGTTGAAACTGACGTTTTTATACCGTATGTTCATTTTTACAGGCATACCTCGTAGATAAAAATGTATTAATTATTTTTCATCTTGAGGTGATCAAGATATTAATTTAGAAATTGATGAAGCTCATCTCGATATTAACCTTGTTAGGTTGAGACTATTTTCGAGATATAAAAATGTTACAAAGTATCAGCTATGGATTCAAAATAATGAAGACCGAGAGTCGGTGTCGGGGTACTACTGTACCTGTAAATCAGGTCCAAGAACACTCGGAACATGTGCTCATGTGGCAATGGTGTTGTGGTACCTTGGTTATTCTGGTATGCTCCCGCACGTGAAATATCCTTTTACTAAAATTATAGATTCGGTAAACAACGCGATTTCAATTGATATTCAAATGTGAAAATAATTATTCATTCAGGATACTAGACTTATGGTCAAAGAACGTATTTCACTGTACCTGTATCTTGAAAAGTGAGTCTATGGATCTGGAAGAAGCGATTCCAAACCACCCTGAACAATACAAACTGAATATAAGTACTATTCTTACTTGTCTCGTTGTCTCTCATTTTTCGACATTAGGAAACGAACATACGGTATATGAACTTTAGTTTTAACATGAATGTGGCCTGTTTTTTAACTATTCGATTTGGCAATGAACTCATTTATTTTTCCAGTACCTCACAAATAATCCGTGTACAAAATATAAAGAAGAAAAATTCGGTGATGTCAAATTAGACCATCATTCTTTCTAAACTGTACATGGTAGAGAGTTGTACTTTCCGTCTACTATTTCAGGTATCCTTTGTTATTATTAAGTAAGAAATAAAGCCTTTTGAAACATAATTGTCGAAGTCGAGACCGTGTACACAAACCCATCGAGTAAACAGCCTGTATATGTCGGACTCAATTTTGAGTTATATGAGTGACTATTGTCAAGCTATAGCTTCCCACTGAGGTTATCGCATTTCACAGAAAGTCTGTATGTTAACAGCATTTTCTAAAATTGTAAAGATGGTTTATCGAGACATTGACATTTGGACCACTCTATATCCGAAACCAGCCGTGGGAACAGAATTTAAAATTGATATGTTTCATAGCTGGCCAGTATCTATAATATATCCAAAAATTAGCGAATTTAACTGTCGTCATTTTTTCTAACTAAATGTGCGGGGTCCTTTGATCATACTACAAGCCCCCTTCTGAATCTTTTCAAAATTATCGAGCTACCTGACTAGCAGTTTATAATGAGTTTTTCCTATTTCACTAATGATTTATAACCATCCTTCTATATACCCTTTCTACACATTCTGCGTATTTCTTGTATTCGATATAACGGAGAAATATATTTAGTTTGCATTTAGAAGGTGAAGTTTCACTGAAAGTTGCGTCATGCGTTTTCTTTTTAATAAATGTGTAAATTATATTTTTAAATCATAGTTGATATATATATATATATATATATATATATATATATATATATATATATATATATATATATATAATATATATATATATATATATATAATATGAATAATAATTTACATCATGTATCCGCCCAATCAATCCAAAATTATCTTTATCATGCTCGCTGCTCCTGTTCAGCGCAAATAAATATAAATTTCACAATATTAACTGTCGATCCGATCCCTGAAAATAACGATTTAACATATTGCAGAACTTCACATATATAGTGGCCACCTATATTTGGGAAATGTCATGAGTTTTCGACGTAAAATCTTTTCTGTT
>JARQZK010002900.1:1172500-1187486 GCA_030704885.1 Cynegetis impunctata | reverse complement strand
TAGAAGACTAAAATCTCACAAATATATTTTTAAATTCAAGCATGCTCTCGGAGGTATTTTTTAAAATCATCTTGGCGCACTTGAGAAGTGTCATAAGCATTTATTTTTCGCGATAATTGCTCATATAAAAATGTTGATTGTGAATTCAATAAATTAACGAATTTATGCAATACCACGTACTTAAGAGATTACATTTTTGTTAACTATTATTTTATTCCTGCTTCAAAACAGATTAGAGCTCTAATTATCAGAGCATTGTGCAACAGAAGGAAACAAAAATTTCAAGAAAATTCCACAAAAATGATAATTCAACTGGAAAAAAGTAAACAAAATTATGAATGTAAAAAAAAGATAACCAACTACCTTGCACTTGGGAATATATTGTCTCATTTCTCGCACTGTTAGCAAGTTCTATACTCTTTTCTGAACTCAAATATTTGAAAGTGTGTTCCATATCTGTAGAAATAGCAGTCTCCTATAAAATGAAAGTAATATCTATTATTTCCAACTGAAAATTAATGAGTAGGTAGGTATATCTAAGCCATTTTCAATCAAATAAATGAAACTGTATCGATAGGATTATTTCCAAAATATTTTGCCCACAACTTATGTATATGAATATCATACTTAATAAACCAATGTCATGAAAAGAGAGTGAATATATACAGTATATGAAGATTTATTTCACATTTGGGATCAATGTGTTTATGTTGAATACATACCCTTCCGTCTTCTGAAAGGAGTATTGCTGCAGAATCTAAAGAAATATCATAATTCGTTTTGGATGGTAATAAATACTTCGGGTCTACTTCTAAAAAACCAGCATTTTCATACGATATGCTAGAATTTTTAGAATTAATGGAAGTATTCAACTCTATGCTGCTACTTGTACTGTTGAGACTGAATTCACCTGTAACTATGATGAAAATAAGACACTAATTATAGAATATATATGTATATGTTTATTAAAACATATGTGGAAATATCATGAAAGTTATACTCACGGGAATTTTCATGATTTTTTGCCATTTGCAACAGAAATATTTTTCCAGCTCTCGTAAGAGAACACATTTTTTTCCCTTCTTGATCACTTTAAACAGAAAAAGGTAATTCGTCAAAATAATTACCTACCCACTAAAGCTACTGCTAAGTGCTAAATACAAACAATTTTCAATATATAAAACGTAAAGGATAACAGAGCCAAAGTTTTTTCGCGCCAAATTAAGAATATATAATTTATCGCGTCTCAACCGTTTTATGGCAGTAAATTCTGTGGGTAATGATTCATTTAAAACAATGAATTCGGACAACTGCATAGATTCGGCTTAGATCATGATCATAATCTCAGAGTCGCCTGTAATCAATTTGTGTAGGACAAAACTTTGCTTTTCATATTAGGAATGAAAGTAATATCTGTAATATAGAGACGCCAACCGTACAAGAAAGTTTATTTGAATATAGCACTGACACTTGAAGACGAAACCGTCGATAGTATACTATAATAATAATATCATTTATTGTTCCTATAATGGACTTTTGAACGATAAGCGCGCAGATAAAAATGTGAATGTCGAATTGTTCCTTCTTTTCATTCTAATTTCGTTTTTATTTAATTTGTGCCGTGGCTTCAACGTCGAGTCCTTCTACTTCCAAGAGGAAATGTAATGTTTTTACAGTAGAAAAAAAAATAGAAAATCCTGTCGAAGTTATATACGGGCGAAACTAACGCATCTCTAGCACTTTTTGATGGTGTCGGAAAAGCAATAATCACTGATATAAAAAAGATCGAAAAAAAAAGTTCATGATCTCGTTTCAAAAAACCCACGTTTTGATTATCCGAATTTTTCATTATCTGAACTAATCTCGGTCCCAATTGGTTCGGATAATCGATATATGTATATATACACCATCCAAAAGTGCGACTGGGTTTTCAATTTTTTTTTCTACTGTAAGAACATTACGTTTCCTCTTGGAAGTAGAAGGACTCGACGTTGAAGCCACGGCACAAATTAAATCAGAGTGAAAAGAAGGAACAATTCGACATTCACATTTTTATCTGCACGCTTACAGTTCAATAGTCCATAATGATGTCATTATTATAGTACTATCGACGGTTTCGTCTTCAAGTGTCAGTGCTATATTCAAATAAACTTTCTTGTACGGTTGGCGTCTCTATATTACAGATATTACTTTCATTCCTAATATGAAAAGCAAAGTTTTGTCCTACACAAATTGATTACAGGCGACTCTGAGATTATGATCATGATCTAAGCCGAATCTATGCAGTTGTCCGAATTCATTGTTTTAAATGAATCATTACCCACAGAATTTACTGCCATAAAACGGTTGAGACGCGATGAATTATATATTCTTAATTTGGCGCGAAAAACCTTTGGCTCTGTTATCCTTTACGTTTTATATATTGAAAATTGTTTGTATTTAGCACTTAGCAGTAGCTTTAGTGGGTAGGTAATTATTTTGACGAATTACCTTTTTCTGTTTAAAGTGATCAAGAAGGGAAAAAAATGTGTTCTCTTACGAGAGCTGGAAAAATATTTCTGTTGCAAATGGCAAAAAATCATGAAAATTCCCGTGAGTATAACTTTCATGATATTTCCACATATGTTTTAATAAACATATACATATATATTCTATAATTAGTGTCTTATTTTCATCATAGTTACAGGTGAATTCAGTCTCAACAGTACAAGTAGCAGCATAGAGTTGAATACTTCCATTAATTCTAAAAATTCTAGCATATCGTATGAAAATGCTGGTTTTTTAGAAGTAGACCCGAAGTATTTATTACCATCCAAAACGAATTATGATATTTCTTTAGATTCTGCAGCAATACTCCTTTCAGAAGACGGAAGGGTATGTATTCAACATAAACACATTGATCCCAAATGTGAAATAAATCTTCATATACTGTATATATTCACTCTCTTTTCATGACATTGGTTTATTAAGTATGATATTCATATACATAAGTTGTGGGCAAAATATTTTGGAAATAATCCTATCGATACAGTTTCATTTATTTGATTGAAAATGGCTTAGATATACCTACCTACTCATTAATTTTCAGTTGGAAATAATAGATATTACTTTCATTTTATAGGAGACTGCTATTTCTACAGATATGGAACACACTTTCAAATATTTGAGTTCAGAAAAGAGTATAGAACTTGCTAACAGTGCGAGAAATGAGACAATATATTCCCAAGTGCAAGGTAGTTGGTTATCTTTTTTTTACATTCATAATTTTGTTTACTTTTTTCCAGTTGAATTATCATTTTTGTGGAATTTTCTTGAAATTTTTGTTTCCTTCTGTTGCACAATGCTCTGATAATTAGAGCTCTAATCTGTTTTGAAGCAGGAATAAAATAATAGTTAACAAAAATGTAATCTCTTAAGTACGTGGTATTGCATAAATTCGTTAATTTATTGAATTCACAATCAACATTTTTATATGAGCAATTATCGCGAAAAATAAATGCTTATGACACTTCTCAAGTGCGCCAAGATGATTTTAAAAAATACCTCCGAGAGCATGCTTGAATTTAAAAATATATTTGTGAGATTTTAGTCTTCTATTAAACAAAATGAGATATGATGGTCCAGTTTCATTTTAAGGAAAAAAATAATGATGTTTTCTCGATAGCAAACTGTTAAATATCTCTGAAGTCCCATAAAATATAACCAGAATAAATTTCTTTCTAATATTTCCAGATCACAGTGCTGAAATTAGTGATCCAGATTATGAACCGGAGACAGATATAACAATGGATGAAGAGAAAGAAGCCATTAAAACAAGTTCCGCTCTTCTCTTCGATCAAAATTTGGATTCTTCCATCAGTGTTGCGGATAATCAAAAGAACTCCACGAAAAATTGGCAATCTTCAATTATTATCAGTGACACTGAAGAAAATTCTTTTTTTGGAAATGAAAAAATTGACATTAATCATGAAACTCTTGATGTTAATGCAGCTGAAAAATCCAAGAAGCACTTTTGCTTATACTGTGGCAAGCTACAGAGTAAATTTGCCCGTCATTTGATAGTAAAGCATTCGGAGGAGAAAGATGTTGCAGCATTCTTATTTCTACCTAAAAGAGATCCTAGCAGGCTTAAGTTGATAAGTGCATTGAGAAATAAAGGTGATTTTCTTTATAATTCTCGATCTTCCTGTAATAAGGGTAATATAATTGTGGTGAGAAGACCCAATGCTCAAAGAAAAGGAATATCTGCATCTAATTTCAGACCATGCGGAAATTGTGGAGGTATGTACTCCAAGAGTTCAGTAGGGGTGCACTACCGGCATTGTAAAGATATTACAAAAGGAAAAAAAGATGTTCTCTCCAGTAGCAGGTTGAGAACATATACAAATCCAAAAGCTAATTTTATAATGAAAAATAAGATTCTGCCTTATATGAGAGAAGATCATATAAATGATATTGTTCGCACACAAAATACTATAATAATGTTTGGTAATCGTTTAACATACAAATACCGATCTCCCCATCTCTTTAAAATGATTCGTGCAAGACTTCGTTGCGTAGCAAGATTTTTTCATAATTTTAGACAACATCGACCTGAAATTATTTATTTAGAAGAAGTTTTTGATCCTGCAATGTATGATGATGCAATAAAAGCAATTAACTCTATGGCACGGTTAAATGAGAAAACAGGTCAATATGGAGCACCAGCTACTGCCTCAGCTATTGCTACATTGTTGAAAAAGATATCTCTACATTTAGTAGCTGAAATGATTAAGTTGAAGAATAAGACAAAGTTGGATAGTCTAAGGGATTTTCTGCAGCTTCTACAAGAAGGATTATCATATGATATATTCAAAACAGTTACTGAAAATCAATTGGAGAAGAAAAGAAAAACTATAATCGAATTGCCTTCTTTTCAGGACATAGAAAAATTGAGAAATCATCTTGATAGAAATATTCATGCTTACACTCAAAAACTTATTGAAAAATACACATTTCATGATTGGAAAGAACTGTCCAGTTTACTACTCATATCTTTACAGTTGTTTAATAGACGCAGAGCAGGTGAAATAGCTAGAATAAAAATCGATGATTTTAAAAGATATGAAAGTGTTGATGAGAAAATGGGGATCAGTAATGGTTCTTTTAAAAGTTATATTCGATTTCTAATTAGGGGAAAAAAAGCAAGAGGTGTACCTGTTATGGTGCACAAAAAGGAATTAAGATCCATAAAACTAATACTACGGTTACGAAACAAAGCAAAGGTCCCAAACTCAAACCCATATCTTTTTGGAATTCCAGGTAGAGATGAAAACCAGCATCTTGAAGCTGATCGCTTGATGAGAAGGTATTCAAATGCTTGTGGTGCTAAGAATGCAAGTACTCTCAGGGGTACAGTACTGAGAAAGCACCTTGCAACAAATTGTGCAGTATGGAATTTAGGTGAAGTTCAAGTAAAAGATGTTGCTGATTATATGGGTCACCATGAAAACATTCATTTGGAACATTATAGGCTGCCATGTGCAACAAGAGACATTACTAGAATTTCTAATATACTCGAAAGAGCTCAAAGAGAAACTACCCCTGATAGGACCAATTCATTATCATCTGGAGATGAACTTCAATTATCTAGTGAAGAGGACGTTGAACTGATTCATCAGGAGAAAAGCACAAATGCTGATTGTAGTGAAACAAAGAAAAACTTACAATCTACTAATAACCAAGGTGAGTTGTTTGATCAACACTAAAATGCTATTTAAATATAAATATTCATTGTTTATCATAATTTTTAGATAACTCTTACATGAACAAGCGCTTATCTTGGACAGAAGAAGAGAAAACTTTAGTAGCCGGGGAGGCTAAGTTTTATCTTGACAATTTTGAATCTGCACCCATTGAGTTTTGCAGAGATTTACTACAGAAATATCCTTCTTCATTAAAGAGACGTAGTGAGACTTCTGTGAAAGCTTTCATCTTGAATGAAATAAAAAGAAGAAGGAACAAGATTTTATCTCCTACTATAAAATCAAAGAAGGGTGATTAATAATTTGATTAATTGAAATATATTGATGGAGTGGTAGTTATTGAATGTTTTGAATAATTCAATTCATAATGTAAAATTTGAACATTATGAAATTTTTTTGGTTAATAATATAAGAGAGCACAAAATAGTTAATTCGATTTTGAAAAAAAAGGTATCAATGGGATGTGACATTTTGTCAGTAAATTCAATAATATAACATTTATTATAAATTGTTTTCATGCTTTTACTTTTTACTTCATTATGAGAAGTAGGTACTTGAATATTACTTTATTATAAATGAAAACTTCTATTCTCAATTTTTACTGTTTAGTTCTTATGTTTTCAATATTTTTCATCCTTATCTCTAGGTTAGTGATGATTTTATGTAACACATTTTTACACAGTAATATATTTTATAATCGAAACTGTTAATGTGCTCAAGCAATTATCATTCTATTTTTTAGGTCCTCGTCAATATTGGAGTGAAGAAGAGAAAGCTGTTGTGGCCAAATGCCTCCAAAAGAATATCATCAATAAAAAATTACCTAGTTTGGCAATATGTAAAGGAATTATTGAAGATAATGAAGTTCTGAATGGAAGAACACCAACAATGTTGAAAGCCTATTTGAATAATCTTTTAAAGAAAAGATAGTCAACCTATAATACTTGTGTTATTAACAATCAATTAGTTGTGAAAAATGTATTAAAGAACTTGTTTTTCGAAATAATTCTAATTCTGTTAACACAACATTTTCTAAAACATATGCATTAGATAAGTATTATAAAATGAATGATGGATTTACAATATTCACGTTAGTAATGTTGAAAATGTTAAGGATATCTCCTATTTTTTAAATACCTTCATTAATTATATTTCTTTTCTTAGAAAATCGGCGAATAAAAATTGCATTTAAAGATTCACAATTTATGTGAGTTTCCTGCTACTTGAATCCCAAGCAATTTGTAGTATATAAACTTGATTTAGCAAAAATTGGCCAGAGTTTTATGTTTCGAAGATGATTAAATGTTAATTGTTTGATAAAGTCGATTTTTAATCTCAAATAGCGTGTTATTGCTAAAAGAAAAGACAAATAAGTACTAGAACATAGACGTAAATAATCCAAATATATATATTGATAAGTATCGTAAAAGCATCAATACTTCTAGAATAAATCTTCGATAATCAACTATGCTCAATATTCTTTGTATTCAGAGAATGTGTATAAATTACTCTGACAAATGTACCTACCTCTTGAAATACTCATATCAAATTCCGTTAGTCCCCTATCATATTTATTACTCATGGTATTTCAAATAATAATGTACTGAAATATATTGTATATGAAACTCTTTTGAAAAACTTCAATCTGTCCATAATATTGAATTATCTTTAAGAAAATTTCATAACAGCTTATTTGTTTAACTTTCAATTATTTTTTTACTGCCATAATTTTTGATATGGTGAGGATTGGAAATATCGATATGCTTAATATTCATCCTCTTTCAAATTGAGTGCTAGCAGTTTATATCGTTCTGTACTTCAGTAAGTAATATTGACGTGATACAGTATTAAAAATATATTACTTATTGAAATACAGTTTGCATATTATTCTTGGGATCATTCCGTATTTTCATATATCCTGAAATGAAAAACAAATAGTCGTACTGTACATAATTCTGTATTTTTTTGCGAATGAGAAACACTGTTAGTTAGGTTCTTATTCTACAAACCGTGAGTTAGGTTAGGTTAGCTACAAACAGTGTTGCCAGGTGGGAAAAATTCTCCGTACCACAAACTCGATGAAAATGTACTAAATTTTACCTCAGCGTACCACTTTTTAGTATTACATATTACATGCCATATGAAAGAAAAAACACATTACATTGATCTCATCAAAACCAAAATCAACCGATATCGTAGCAGTAAGTTTTAAATACATAAATAGTAAAATGTTTTATTGATAAAATTTATTCCATCATTTCACAAAGCAGGCCAGTCAGGCGTCGACCAAAGAGCACAGAGTTTGTGTACTCTTTAGCTGGACAGAATAAACTGACTGATCCGTGCATTTTCGAATTTTCCTTCCGACTTGCATCTCTCTATGCTGGTCATCTGCTATGCTGCTATGGACATTTCGATTTCTCGATTCAAATAATCGATAAAAAAGTTGTTTTTCAATATACCCAAATACAGTACCACATTTATCAAAGGAGTACAACCGTACTTTTTGACAACCAAAAGTACCACATGTGGTACTATAGTACCACTCTGGCAACGCTGGTTACCAGTTACCACAGAGCCAAGTGAGAATTATGGTACAACGTTGCTAAAATTATCGATTTTTCTTCAAAATTATGTTACAATTTTTTTTTGATCTGCAAGCACAAATCAGAAGACTTTATTATCGACTTACAACAGACTGCCCCGATTTTCTTGAAATTTCGGATTTTAGCTTAATTTGGCCTGAAAAAGCCGAATATGAAGTCAGATTTTATCGCTGGGTCATCTTTTTTTTTTCAAAAACTTGAGCTGACGTGACTTTTTCTAAACTTACTAACCTAACCTCTGAGTTCATAAAAGTATAGAATTCATGAAATAGAATAATTTTATTATCAAAAACATTGTCTTTCTTATAATCAAATTCATATTTTTCAGGAATTCTATACTTTTATGAACTCGGAGGTTAAGTTAGTAAGGTTAAAAATTCAGGTCAGCTCAAATTTTTGAAAAAAGAAAGATGACCCAGCGACAAAATCTGACTTGATATTCGGCTTTTTCAGGCCAAATTAAGCTAAAATCTGAAATTTCAAGAAAATCGGGTTTAGTCTGTTGTAAAGTCCATAATTTTTTTTTTAGTATTGCATATTGTATTGATTAGCGATGATTTGCACACAAATTCCTTTTTTTTTTAGTATCACAGATCTCGTACTTGCTTTGCTGTCAGGTACTTTCCATAAGTATTTCTATTATAGTCGAAAAACCTCTAGGTCAAAACTATGTTACAATTATCGGTTATGGTACAATTATCCACGATATATACCAATTATCGATTGAGAACAAATTGGAGGAGAAATTATGTTACAATTCGATAATTATGTTACAAACGGCAACGCTGGCTACAAACTACAACAATCAAACAGTACCTTTCAGACACCAACAACCGTGTACGGGTATGTTCGCTTATTCACTTTTATATGCACTACACTGCACTTCACTGTAAACTCTATTGTACTATTTAAGTCGTTATCTGCTCCATAATTCATGAAACTTCAAGAAAGATCTCTTTATGGCTGATTTCATCTAAAGTATGAAGAGGGCTGCCTCAGTATAAGTCAACCATCAATTCTCGAAGACAACAGATTCGGTCAAGTCTAGTCAAAATAGTAAAATTTAAATGTATCTCGAGAACCCAAAGCGAGATATTCAGAAACTGGATACTGATGAATCCCAGTATTCACATATTCAGTTCTTAAATACCAATATAAATAAAATGCAGAGGACGAGATAACAGGAAAGCTCATTTTTGACAAATCATATAGGTAGTGATATTTCTAGTGTAGAGCGGAAAGTGGTACGTTTTGCTCAGCAACTTTAATCAGAGGGCAACAAGAATTGATAATTTACATAACAAAAAATAATCAGTAGGTTACTACCTGATTATTATTCATTTTTTATTAACTACACAGTTTATTTCCTTTTGAAAACTGATTGCAGAAGCTAAATGATTTCTCAAATGTAGGTCAGAGGAGTATAACGGTACGACTGCGACTGGATCCTGGCTTAAGGTACAAACACATGAAAACCTTTCACCCTCGAAATCCTTTGTCGAATTTATTGAAATATTATAGGGCAATATTTTATTTAATACTTTCTCTTTCTGTTCACTAGATTCTTCTAAATAAGCTTTGGCAACCGAAGTTAATTTCCAATGACCCAGACGTTTTATGTTAGTTGTACACTGGTTAGCATTATCCAGTATTGATACCGATAATCGGCGAAAACTGTGCCCTGTGTACAATTCGCTATTAGGAAAATAGTTATTTATGATGGCAACCTAAGGTGTGAATTCCAACATTTTGAGCAGAGCACTGCTCTGTTTTTGAAATTGACAAAAAAGCGTTGGGCTTGCGCAAGTTCAATTTTTTATTTACAAAATTTACCGTTGTTAATTTAATATGTTATCACCAATGTTCTAGATGTTTTATAAAATCAGATAGATCAGTTTCAGCGGTCGTTCTTTCGTTTTCAATCAGTTCCCCCCTCCACAACTTAAAAGTGATCGTAAGTAATTATTCTGAACGCAGAATATCTTCTATCAGTTTGAAGTTTATATATATATTTTAAAACTTTTACACAGATATGATGAAAATGAGCGCATTCAGTGAATGAATGTGTTCTGATTGCAAAATCACTTTAACTTCAATCAGAAGTCGCATCAGTACGATGTTCTTGATTTGACACTAGGTACCTGTGGTTCTATATTTGTAGCTCTCTGTTGTATCGATGATCCTTGTGGAGATTCGTTATCGTCCAATTTTTTTGTTGTGTTCAATATCTTCAGATCTTTTTTTCCCTCTTTTTCCTGTTAACGGTATTGAATTTCATTGAATTTTTGGCATTTTCAATTTCGGTATTTTCCTTTTCTTCCGAGGAAACTGTTGATTCACCACTTTGAGCCGTTTCCATACATATGCCTGTAACTCCGTTGCACTCTACAAATTTTACCGAGAAAATTTCACGAAAATTCACCGAATTGCGGCGGCGGTTGATAAGACGTGTACATCTGCTGGCGATCTATACCCGAATGCAAGTCATGAATAATTTACTCTTCACTCAATAAATAAATGAACTTGCAGAAAATAATTTTTGCTAAAGAAGTGTGAAATAATAAATATGAAGCTTCATTTGGAGGCTCAGTATGAAAAATATATAGCAATGTATTTTATTTCTAACAAGAGTAGATCTATTATGATTAATTCTTATTGGTTCTTCTGATGGAAGTAATATTATTAGAACAAAATAATTACTAAACTTGAATTTACTAGACCATCATCGGGCAGATTGAGTTAAGAACGGGCAGATTGAGTTCTTAACTCAATCTGCCCGATGATGGTCTATTGACCGAATCGCGATCGCAGTGTTATATTTTTCAAAGTATTTTAGTGATAATAAACGTAGTAAATTCAAGTTTTGTTTTTGTTCATCATGTTAAATTATCACGTAGTAACGACGGATTCCATCAACTATTTAAAATAATCACTTATTTTATAACTTGAAACGAGTGTCTCACTTGTAAGCTATACATCATCAGACGCTGATGAAACTGAACTTTCATCTTCATAAAATTGTTTTATATGTATGGCCAGTGAGAAAATTAAGTAAAACACATTTCATTTTCAACTAGTTACCAAATTTCATCACTTAATTGTTATTCCTGAACAAAGGTATCGTTAGTGTTAATAAAATATGGTTTTAACATTTCTATGAAAAGTATGTTACCTATCCTTTATCACTCCCCTCAAATTTCCATAGATACAAAGTTACATCTATTTAGTCATATATAATTATACGTATTATAGTAATTGAACTGCATTTGTTTATTTATGTTCCAGGAAGTTGAAAGTTATATTTTCATTCTAGTTGATTGGCTGTTTAAATTATTTGCACTAGTTACCGAACTACTGTTCTACAATCTCTATATTTTCCAGCATTGTTAGTATCTCTGCATTTATTGCTTATGTATATGTGGACTGTCGTGAGAAGTTCTTTGATATCAGACTCACTGAATTATTATTCGTCTTTATAACCTACACTTCGATAGAATCACATTTCTCTCCATGTTAATAAAGTTGGTTGAACCAGTAACAATTGTAATTAAAAAAGGATTATAATATAGGTTAAGTTTCATTTTAATTTCTGCAACCACAACTTTGAGGACAGTATAAATATACTAGTATATTTATACTGTCCCTGAAGTTTGTATTCTGTACACTGAATTACAACAAATGCTATGTATCAGTTCGGGGACAGTATATAATATACCGGTATAAATGAATCGGTGATTGCAGAAACCTCTTCAGTCACAAATTTCAAATTTTTCAGGAGAGAGAAAAAACGTCACAACTCCTCCAAATTTCAAATATTTTAACTTTTTTTTCCTGTGTCATAGTATGCATATTTTTATGTTGCTTTCATGTAAAAATTACCCAATTTTGACATAAATTGGGCTCAGGAAAATTTAAAATTTGATTCGGACATATGCTGTTTCTGCACTCAATTGGTTTTTACAGACAGGTGAAATCTTGGAAAAAGGGAACCATCCATTAAAAGTTTATATTTTTTAATTAAAAATTTATTTTATATCAATTTTTAGTCATTTTTTATTTTACATCAATTTTAAAAATTTATATTTTTTCATATGACATCAAAAATGAAGTTCGATATTGAAAAGTCATCATAAAACACGAATATAATAAAGTGAAACTCTCTTAAAAATTTATATTTTTTCATATTATATAAAAAATCAAGTTCAATATTGCAAAGTCATAAAAAAAAACTGGAATATAACAAAGTAAAACGCTCTTAAAATAAATCATTCTCGACGATTGTATCATTGTCACATGCAGTGGTTGGCCAGGTAAATATTTCATCATAAAAAACTTTGAAGTTTTCAGGAATATGAATAATCATCTTCTTGATGTCTTCCATTTTCTTTATGTTGATTGGAACTTTCCCTGTTGGGTAGGCTGCAACACTTGAACTCTTTATATCGAGTGGTAGCAAACTTGACTTTTGCTTCTTGTGGCACATTCCTCCCTCGAAATTCTCTGGCAACTGGGTTTTTTTTGTAATATTCCTTCCACCAACCACCAAAATCTTTTATGTCAGTCGTGATTAGCTTGGTGATGTGAAAGTTGTTACTGGACTGAGCACACAACTCTTCATATTCATCAGGTGTATATATCCGATCGTGCTTACGTATCATCCTCTTCATAGTACCAAAGTCTCGATCGTTTGGAAGAAATGAATGCCCTCGAACCGGAAAGTAATGAAAAATTTGTTCAAAACGATCTGTATCAGTAAGAGCAAGGCAGAATCTTATCACGGTGTGATTCCGATTCTGGCCGCAAGTGCCATCGGAAAAGAGGTACAGATTTTTAACATTTGATGGAATATTAGTGTCAATGTATTTCAGTAGCATGCTGCATATATCATTGGCTCGGTTTGTGGGCTACTCCTTCGTGTACAAGAATATTCAGATTTTCCAGTTTTTAGGTTTTTTTATCGCCAAAACAGTTTTCACCCAAAGTTGCCTCAAGTAAAAAATATCCTGAACTGGGATCGCTGGAAGGGGGAGATTTTGCATAAAATCAAATGAAAGCGCGACTGTGTCTTCGCGTTCTGCACATAAGTTTGTGACGCTTTGAAGTTTATTGTAAAATTTCTTGGCTCTTCTTTTGTGGATAGTAAGTTCAGCAAGAGCAGCCCTTTTAGCTGCGTCACTAATAGAGGAGCTCTTGATTTTTACGTCTAATTCTTCACATTTTATGCAGGTATCTACCTGTGGACGTCCGAACCGTAATGAAAAGTTTTCATGAAAATAATTAAGATAAAACTCATATTTTACATCCAAATCAGGATACTTTTCTTTAAACAAGGAATGCATTTTTTTTACATCAAGGCGCGCATCAAGATAACTGATATCTTTGGTGCCATAGTGGGTAGTCTTGGTGGGGAATGATGAAATATGCTCATGTATTTTAGAACAAACTTCGCCAGAAATCGTGTTTTTCTTGGGATTTTTACCTCGTTTATCGTGAGGTGATTTTCCCATTATTAGGAGATCAGTAAGCCTTCGAACCCTGTCCTCAGTAATGCCGTAGAATTAAATAAAAGCTTTCTTACATACCTTTTTCCTTTCTCCTCTGTATAGTAAGAAATATTTGAAAGAGGCTGCTGTTTCTCTAGGCTGTTCAGAACGAGGCCTACGGTGCTTAATGGCGTGTTTTTCAATGAGTTGTTGTAAGAAAATATCCTGCTCGTCTTTTGATTCGAACTGATTCAAATTTGCAACAAATTCAGATTTTTCATCATCACTAAACTTAGTAAAGCATTGTAATTTACAGTTACAAGCAGCACCTGTTGTTCTAGATGGGATGAGACGTCCTTTCCAATTGATGTGTTCAACCCCACAAACTTTAGAGGTTCGAATGACGTTTCTTCGATATTTTCCGTCATTCCTCCTCCTTCTCTTAGGAGCTGTTTCATTATCACTCTCACTGCTTGAGGGATTCACTGACATATTGAAAATTGAACAGGAAACGTTAAGCACAATACCACAAACTTGGAACACGTTGAAAACAATCAACAAAACATACTTCGATAGAACCACCTGTTTATGTATTCTGGCAAACACACGGCGCATGCTCAGCAAGGTGTAGGTAACCGACTGGTTATGTGACCTTGAGGTGGGAGCAGAAACCACTTCAGTCACTGACTCATGTTATTTCTGCGCTCAACGACCGAAAAAGACGTCATATATTTACGGAACTACTTAACAGACTAACGTGGTTTTTGCACTCAACGTGTATCTTGCCTTTGTAAGGTTGTTTTCATCTAAAACGATATTTCGCATTTTTTTGACTGAAGTTGTTTCTGCAATCACCGATTCAAATATACCGAGTCCTCAAACTGAGGGTTGGCGATATATATATATATATATATATATATATATATATATATATATATATATATATATATATATTATATTATATATATATATATATATATCCTATATATATATACCTATATATATATATATATATATATATATATATATATATATATAATAAATTATATATATATATATATATATATATATATATATATATATATATATATATATATATATATATATATATATGTATATATATATATATATATATATATATATATATATATAT
>JARQZK010002900.1:1142500-1167500 GCA_030704885.1 Cynegetis impunctata | reverse complement strand
TGCCATATAAATTATTTTATCTATCTAAATAGGGGTTGATCGTAGAGGAGTGAAAATTTAGGGTTGTATATATTTTTGAATGCTGTATCATAAAAAAATAGAACAGAAAATGTTGTCAGAAAAATAAAGAAAAAAATTAAGGGGTGGACTACCCTTAACATTTAGGGGGATGAAAAATAGATTTTGTCGGATTCTCAGAACTAACCGATATGCACACAAAATTTCATGAGAATAGGTCGAGTCATTTCGAAGGAGTTTAACAAATAAAAAATAAGGGTTGATCGTAGAAGGGTGAAAATTTAGGATTGTATGTATTTTTGTATGCTGTATCATAAAAAAATAAATTTTGTCTAAAAAATAGAAAAAAAATTTATGGGTGGACTACCCTTAACATTTAGGGGGATGAAAAATAGATGTTGGCCGATTCTCAGACCTACTCAATATGCTCACAAAATTTCATGAGAATCGGTCAAGCCGTTTCGGAGGAGTATGGGAACGAAAACTGTGACACGAGAATTTGAATATATATATAGACTATATATAATATATATATATATATATATATATATATATATATATATATATATATATATATATATATATATATATATATATATATATATATATATATATATCTTTGTCCTAGGTCCAACTTTGCTAATCGCACCCATTTTAATAAGCATGTTTTCAAAGTGAAAACCTGCTAATAATAATACAGAATTGACTGAAAAAGGAGCGATGATGAGATATATAGCAAATCGAAAATATTATTGATTCATATTCATATATTATTATAACTATCAACTATTTTACTAAAATTTCCGTATTGATTTTATTCAACTATAATTAATTCTACTCCATATGTGCTTCATTTTCCATACTCAAATATATTGACTTTGTACTAAGATTTTTCATAGATAATAGTTGTCAAATTGAATGACACCAGTAGTTTCGTATTTTTTTCTATAAAGTGTCAGAATTTAAAGAATAATTCCAAATTGTGATAATCTACGTGAAGAATTATATCCCGAAGTTCTGAAAATAAACACTCATTCTTTGATCATCAAAATGGAGTTGATTTCGACGCCGAAGCCTCACTATATTCCAGGGTAAGAGAAAATATATTTCCTCACTACTTGGCACATAGAGAAATTTTGGTTATCGACCGCTAATAATAAATGAAAATTTTTTTTCGATAATATCGGCTAGGCGATTTCTGGACTTAATAAATGTTTTGTTCTTCAATTCCCAATAATTGGCATTTATTTAAAAGCTAAAGCAGGAGAATACTAGAATAAACAATCAGAAAATAACAAAAAGGTACAACAAACTGAAATAAAAACTTACAGTAATGAGATTATTCTCTTAACTCTATCATTGCTTGTTCTCATAAAACGTCTGAATTAGTTAAATATTTTATTTATTAAACTAGATTAAACAAATTCGAATTTATATTACTGAGTTCACTAGTAGGTAATTATTAATAGAATTTTTAAATTTGTTCATATGATACATTTCGAGAAGAGTTGGCCTCTAATTATTATAATAGGCCAAGCTACAGAGATTTTTTCATGTAAAAAGTGTTAGAAGAAAACCAGCTGCGCCATTGTTTGTAAAATAGTTTCATATGATATAGTGATATGTTTTTCACTCGACTTTATTATTTATAACCTTGTTATTAACAATTTTATGCAAAAAATCGCGTTGCTTATAAAATTGAAACTATCAAAGTAATCGGGATGGTGTCAATAGACTAATTGTAGAAAATGAAAAGACGAAGAAAATAAGAGGTCGGACGACTCGATCAGACCCTTAGTTTAAGAGAAAATCTGAAAAAACCAGCCAAAATGCAGTTTTTTCAAAATTTCATAACTCGGTTATTGTTTGAATTGTAGCGTAAATCCTCCGGTCTGTATTAGTTATTAATATAAACTTTATTTATGCGAAAAGCAGGAACTGTCCGATGCATAGTTTTTGATCTGTGGCCATGTGAATATTTTACTAAGTATGCAATTTTCTAGCAGACCTGAATGCGACAGGTATGGTCCGATTTCAATTAACAACAAAAGATTTTGAAAGTGGAATTCTCATAGTTCAAAACGTTCATCTTGGTTTTTCATAAAAACGCTGAAAAATATGTTAAAAATAAAGCTGAACATGACGAAAAACGGCCGAAAAATTACTGCCATGTTCAAAATGCCGACGCTTTCGAATGTCATGCTTCTCCTTGCCTGCTGCTCTACCCCCACTCTTCAACTACTCTCACACGCTCGGCCGTGTTTCGTCATGTTCAGCTTTATTTTCAACATATTTCCCAGCGTTTTCATGTGAAACCAAGATGAACGTTTTGAACTATGAAAATTCTACTTTCCAGAGGATCTACGCTACAACTCAGAAAATAACCGAGTTAGGAAATTTTGTAAAACCTGCATTTTGGCAGGTTTTTTCCGATTTTCTCTTAAACTGAGGATCTGATGGAGTCGCCCGACCTCTTATTTTCTTCGTCTTTTCATTTTCTACAATTAGTCTATTGACACAATCACGATTACTTCGAAAGTTCAATTTTATAAGCAAAAAACTTTGAAAAACGCGATTTTTAGCATAAAATTGTTAATAACAAAGTTATAAATAATAAGTTCGAGTGAAAAACATATCACTATATCATATGGAACTATTTTACAAACAATGGCGCAGCTGGTTTTCTTCTAACACTTTTTACACAAAATGCACACTCTAAATCTCTGTTGCTTGGCCTATAAAGGGGTCTGTGCTGGGTCCGTTCCTCTTCCTAGTATATATAAATGATTTACCGAATACATTTAATGACGAAAGCATAAGAAACATACTATACGCGGACGATGCAACTTTCGGGGTCAGCATGGGAAGAGGAGAGGACTCGGTGGCTATATCTTGGAGCATATTCTGCAGAGGGCCAATGACTGGTTTCAATCTAACAAATTGGTGTTAAATGTAAGTAAAACAAAATCAGTAGTTTTTGAAACTAAGTCTAATGAAAAAAATAAGGAATCAAATTTTGGGTGTAACATTGGATGTAAATTTGCTTTGGAGTGACCACATTTCTAAGCTATGCGGTACACTGAGTCAAAGGACTTATGCCATTAGAAAAGTTAGACAGGTGGTAAGCCAGCGGGCGGCTGTCACTACCTATTATGCTTTATTTGAGTCGGTAATGCGGTATGGGGTAATAGCATGGAGTTCGGCAGCGAGCACACATTGGATAAAGTATTTAGGGTCCAAAAATTGGCAATAAGATCAATAGTAAATATACCGTCGGATTAATCTTGTAGGCACTTTTTCAAATCTTTGAGGATCATGACTTTATATGGAATCATGGTTTATACAAAGGTAATTTTTGTCAAGAAAAATATACAAAAGTATGTTGTGGCAGCAGACGTTCATTCCCACAATACCAGACATAAAAATCAGCTAGTGATATAGTAGGCTGTCTAGAATAAAAAATGAAGAAGTCAAATTGTATAATGCACTGCCACGGGAAGTTCGTGATGGTGCTATTAAAAGTTTTAGGAACAATTTGCTAAATAACTTGACTGATAACCCAGTATATAGTTTTGAAGAATACTATTTGTTGGTTAAAAACAGAGATGCTTTCCTTTGAAAATGAGACATGTGCATTTATGGTGACACTTTTTGGCTTGTGTAATTGTTGACGTCTGATTTTGTTTGTATTTTTGATCTGTATTTTGTATTCACGATTGTCTGTTCTATTGTATGTTTGTTTGTTCATTAACGTATCAAAATTTATGATAGTAATAGGAACAATTTGTAGTTCATAATTTTATTTTGTTACTTGTCTATCAATGCTTTGTATTTCTGAAGATTAATAAATATTATTATTATTATAAAGCCAGATTATTTATTCGATGTGATAAGAAAAACAAATGACATCAAACCTTATTCACGAATCACCAACCAACGAATATGAATACGAAAACAAATTGATATCCAGCCGTTTTTTGCGACACAGTGATTGTTTTACAATAGTGTTGAGCAAAATGGAAACCAAAGAAGAAATAGATTTCTGTATATAACTACCATCCAAGATTAACTCCAGCGGAAAAAGGTTGGATTTGAATCAAGTTATCTATTATTATCAACATCATTGAAATTGTACAGTCCACTTGAACTCAATCCTCCAGCAGCAAAACAACACGGTTGGATGCACAGATGTGGAGCCGATTGCAATAAGTTGATACTGACGTATTATTCATTTACCTTCTTTCAGCAGGTTTTTACTTTGAAAACCTGCTTATTAAAATGGGTGGGATTAGCAAAGTTGGACCTAGGACCAAGATAGTTTTTCGTTTCATGACTTTTTATGATGCTTGCCACCAAAAACTCAATTTCATATATCTCTTTATATTATAATTATATAGAAAACAGAATTCTTCGTGTTATCGATACACGTTCGTGGCAATAAAATGAAGTGAACTAGGACATTTATTTGAAACTAATCAAACAAACCTCCTAGCGGAGCTGGTTATACGAGTTCACGAAACATCGAAATGCCTCCATATACCTTGGATGGTGTATGTTAGAAACATTAAGTTGTTTATCACAATCAATTGAAATGATAGACAGTCTGTTTCGCCCTTATTTGGGGCCCATCAGTATCATCCATCCATCGAACGTGTATCGATAACACGAAGAATTCTGTTTTCTATTCATTTGCTACCTGTAAAAGGGATAAAATTGGAGCGCTTGTTACTTGCGGCGTGTGAATGTTGAATTACATCGAATTGATGTATCAACTTTACTCTTGCTTAGCGAATATAGTAACCACCTTCGGGTGTCAGGACGTACGAGTTCTCGTTGCCGAAATGTTTTCTTCTATCTGGTTTATTTGTTTCCGACTGGTGGCGCTGTGTCATATTTATATGCCATATAGTCACTGGAAGGAAAATATAACGCCGTTAGAAATATTTGGTTGGTTATCACTTTCGATGGATGGATGATACTGATGAGCCCCAAATAAGGGCGAAACAGACTGTCTATCATTTCCATTGATTGTGATAAACAACTTAATGTTTCTAACATACACCATCCAAGGTATATGGAGGCATTTCGATGTTTCGTGAACTCGTATAACCAGCTCCGCTAGGAGGTTTGTTTGATTAGTTTCAAATAAATGTCCTAGTTCACTTCATTTTATAATTATATATACATATATATATATATATATATATATATATATATATATATATATATATATATATATATTATATTTATATATATATATATATATATATATATTTATAATATATAAATATATATATATATATATATATATATATATATATATATATATATATATATATATAATGGTTGAAATGCTCGTGACTGACCAGTTGATAAAAGAACTTCGAAAACCAACTAAAACGTATCTGTTCGTGAGGATGCAGTCAAAATTTTGGGAATGCCAAGGAAAAAAGAAAAAACTCTTTTTGTATTAGGTCAAGCTTTCGTGAATTATTTATTCTCTTCTTCAGAACTAAAAACGAGAGTATTGAAGGAAACTAACATCTTCGTCAAACAACAGAACATTCAATGTAGCATCTCTAACTAACAGAGTCAATGAAACATTTTTAAAAAAGGATTAAAATCGTCACTACTGCAAAAAGCAGAAGTGTCCTTAACAATTACAATATCAATGAAAAATCCATTTTTATCCGCTACTAGGATCGCTGTTTCCGTAAAACCATGTGTTTCTTGAGTCTCAATTTTTCATGTAGGTAATATTGTAACTGTTAAAGATACTTCTGCTTTTTGCACCCCTGGATTACACTTATGAGCATACTAATGATTGGTTTGATTGACAGGTAATTTGATATACACATTAAGTGATTTATTTGTGAATAACAGATATTTGAAAATAGTATACCTAAACTTCTGGAGAATCGAAACAAACTGCATTGACCTTCATTATAACTTGTACCCTAGTAAATTTTTATTTGTCATAGGTATACAGGATACTGCCCCCAATATAAATATCGAATTGGTGATACGTTTGGAACAACAACTCATAAAGTACTTCTAGATCCAACAGTTCATCATGCCGAAAAATTAGTGTTATCTGATAGAATGGCGGTTGATTTTCAGGTATGGTTTTTGTTGATAAATATATATATATATATATATATATATATATATATATATATATATATATAAATATATATATATATATATATATATATATATATATATATATATATATATACGTATAATCTCAACAGTAATATTTGGTACTTCAGGAATTGACAAATTTCTATATTGGTATTTCAGGTTTCCAGGCCAGCAAAGAATGAAATCGACCTAGTAAATGCAAGAGCCTGTTTTGGGGATATAGTTTACAAGCATCCTATAATTCCGGGTTATGAAGGTATAATAAGTTTTCATGTCCTAATTATGTCAATCAATTTGAAATTGACTACCAATTTATAGCAGGTTTTCACTTGAAAACCTGCTTATTTGAATGGGTGCGATTAGCAAAGTTGGAACTGGGACTAAGATTTTTTTTTTGGACCTCCAATTTTTTACATGAGTTTATAGTCAGTGGATAAGTTCACTTCAAGTTTCGAAATATCAGGTAATTTTATTATCAGAAATGCTGTAAAGGAGCTGGCTAGATAGTTTCGATTCCAATGACATTCCCATCCATACGTAAAGCAGTGAAAGAAAGAAATGTAAAGATGGCCGCCATAAACGATAGAAATAATAGGCAGCTGCTCCGGCCTCTTCAGTTTGGTCTATTTATCAATTTTGGTAAACATCCAGATTCGGTACTGATGGATGTATTTGATTAATTTCGATTTTTCGCAGGGAACTCGCAGTGTTTGCTGTTGACGTGGTTTGATAACATGTTCTGACATCCAACGATATCCTGATGATTGCTCTTGCTCACAAAATAGTAGCCTCCTATAATGTGAGAGACGCATGATTCATTTGATGCCAGATGTCTTTCCATCTGACTCGGGAAGTTTGTGTCGGATGTGTCCAGCTGATTGCGCTTTGGTGTGTTTACATGTCACGGTGTCTAGTCTTCGGAATTATCAGGGACGATTGAAGTATCTGGATGGTACCCAAATTATGTTCATGGATAATACTCGAGAGACCTCAGTAAGACCAAAACAGCTCTTCATTGTTTATGTCCTTTGTAGAGGCCATCTTGAAGTTTCAAACTTTCACAGTATTAATGCTTATATAACCCATGTGTGAATAGGCCAATAGAATTCGTGAATTTTGCATAGTTACTACGTATTGATAAGTGGAAATACCCTTGACACAAATAATTTCATTTACACGTTTTACATAACCATTATCATCCTCATCAAGTATGAACTCTGATTAAATTTTTCCTATCTAATATCTTGGAGTAATAATAATAATAATTCTTTATTAATCCCCTCGACATTACAAAATGAGAATGTATAGGACAGGTCAAATTAGATAAGTAGAAGGAAAAATGAACACAACTGATCAAAATGAATGTGATATACTAGTACTACAAAGTAAGCCAACACAATTTATTCAAAATGGCCACCTGCAAAGTATTCCGCTATACCTACTATATGAGATTTTTCAATCAATATGAGTTTAATGGTTTTTTGAATTTTAACTCATTCAATCTCTTGATTTCATCTGGTAAATTATTGAAAATTTTTATGCCCTTATAAGATGTGGAGAGTTCAAATTTCGTTTTCCTATGTTGAGGTAGACACAATGTTTCAAGTTTCTCGTACAATAGGTAATTGTGATAGTTCGACAGTCCAATAAAATTTCCAATATTACGTTTCATAAACAACAGACATTTGTATATATGAATACAAGGGAACGTCAAAATGTGATGTTTGATGAAGAGCGGTCTACAGGAGGAAAGTGGGCTGATATTGAAGATCAGACGCATTATCCTTTTTTGTGCTGAAAATATCCTATCTACGTCAACTGAAGCACCCCATAACAAGATGTTGAATTGCAAATGACTGTATACCAAACTGTAGTACACATCTAAAATTGAGTTGGATGGCAAACACACTTTTAATTTATTTATAGCATAATAGGACCATCTCAAAGTACTCTGTCGAGATGAACACCCAAAAACTTAACTTTTTCCGAAGAAGAAATTTTCACAACTCCCAACTGGAGGGTCAATGGAACAGTGTCCCTGATTCCGAAAGAAATAAACTTAGTTTTTTTCACATTGACAATGAGCGCATTAGATAAAGTGAAGAAGGAAAATTCTAATTTAAAAAATTATCAAACAACTTTCCAAGGAAGCTGGTTATACGTATTCAGCAACGCAAAATCTGCATTCGCAATCGAATACGTATAACCAGCTTCCTTGGAAAGTTGTTTGATAATTTTTTAAATTATTAAAGAATTTTCCTGGTTCACTTTATGTAATGTATGAAATTGACCATGGTCGACAAGTATGTTTTTCATGATTTGATATGAACAGAAGAGGCCCCAATACCAATCCTTGAGGGACACCAATATCGATGCTAAATTTGCTTGAATATGAGTCACCCACTCTGACAACCATTGATCTTTCCACCAGGAAGCTATGCAATCACTCTAAAAAGATTCCTCTGAATCCCAAGTTATATAACTTATTCATTATAAATGGTATAGACAAGCAATCGAATGCACGCGATAGGTCGAAGAACAGACCAGCGACACATAGACCATCATCCAACCACTTATAAGTACTTTCAACAATTAAACAGCAGCCGTCTCGGTTGAGCAACCGGCTCTGAATCCATGTTAACAACTTGTGATAATATTAAATTATCTAAATAATCTATCATACGCTTTAATACCAATTTTTCAATAACTTTGGAACTAGAACTGAGGATCGAAATTGGTCTGTAGTTGACTATTTCATTTAAATAATTACGTTTATGTACAGGAATAACGGTGCTCTTCTTGAGTGAAGATGGAAAAATGCCAGTTGATATTGATTGATTTAACAGGTGAGCAAGATGACCTGCAACGTACCCTGTAGAGACTTTCAATATTCGTGAAGATATACAGTCAGTACCAGTGCTTTTTTTGTTTCTTAGCGAATTTATAACATTAGGACTTCTTCCACAGTAACTGGATAGAAGTAAACGGTATGAGACACCAATTTAGATGTTGTGCAGATAAGAGATATAGTATTTCCATAGTGTTGCTGAAGGCTTGCAGTTGTTATCTCAGAAAAGTGTTCAGCAAATGCTGCAGCTATTATAGTAGACTCAGAACAGAAACTTCCATGCAAATTAAGAGACATGGCATTCTGACTCACATTTTTCCTTCCAGTTTCCTGGTACTGGAGTATTTGGGGTATTATAATATTTTTTACATTTCTAGGTTTCATTCCAAGAGAGCATGGTAAATTTGGCCAAAGGCTATCAGTACAAGCAACGGAAGCTCTTTCTGATTTCGAAAAATCACAGTGTGCAAATAGAAGAGCCCTCAACAATTTGATGCGCATAGGAGCCCTACAAGATAATTCATGGGATCCTCGAAATTTGGAGGATAGAGAGGTAAATTCTGATTTCATTCGTAGCGTTTATTCAAAACGAAAATATTGAAAAATTTTATGAAATGAGCGGGAAAGTTATATTGTTCAATTGATGAAAACATGAATATCTGAAACAGAAATGTTTTCAGGAAGTAAATAAGTTCATCACTGTTTAGTATTTTATTTGCATCCTTTTCGTCTAATCACATGGCTAGATACCTGAAATCAACAAAATTTTTCATAGATGTATGCCTTCAGATAATAGTAGAACACAATATATTTTTGTCCACGACTGTACTATAAATCATTCATTATACGTGTGCTTCCTGTAGTATAATTATACCTACTATTCACTAGTGTGTATAATGGTTTATTATACACTGCATGACATCACACTCAAAACGTATGTCCAAACTTGAGATTATCATTCACATTGTTGGGATAGTATTGTTATTAGATTTTTAGGTTTTATATAACTAAGATAACTAAAAGGCAAATTATTAAACTAATATTTAATATAATGCCAAACTTGTTGAATATTTACTCTAATAAATTATCTATTTCATTTTTATCAGAGTGAAAGAAAGGAATGGAATCGATGTCAAGTGAAATAGTTGACGTTTACGTGAGTATGCAGTTTTCAGTGAACACAGAAAATGTTATGTCAACGCTTTTGATAACTATTTTTATTGTTGAAAATGCAGATTATTACTAATTTTTCCTAGTATTCTACTCGCACAAAATTACAATTTTTCACTCGGGTGAATTGCGACACTCGCTTGCAGCTCGTGTCGCAAACTTCACCCTCGTGAAAAATAGCAATCATTTTGTACTCGTTGAATATATACTATAGTTGTAAATGATGAATCAACAAGGTTTCGATATAATTTATTACATGAAGCGAATAAAGAAATTTCTTCAATAATTCGAAAAATTATCAAACAACTTCCCAAGGGGTCTGTATGTATTCCTCGACGCGAAAACCACATTCACAATGCAACGGCAAATTATAGAAAACGTCTAGTCACCCCGACTCAAATTCTGCTGTATCGATCTTATTAGATCTCATCAGTGCAGCTTATTTGACTCGGAGATTAGCTGTAACCGCATAAGTTACATTTACGTCTTATCGCATCTGCTCTAATAGTTTCTACTATTGACCACTTTTTTGAGGGCGCCACAGTAGCGTGTATATAACGTGCGAATATTGAAATGCAACCCTAGACGGTCCGACAGACGTCTCTTTCAAAACTGGATGAATTGCTATTGTTGTTATAGATATTCACTTAAGAATGGTGGAACTGGGTACATTATTTTTTCATTTAAATACTCTCTAACGTTTTGGATCATTTCATTGAGTCTCAAATTGAATTGAGTATAGCGAGCGAAGCTCTGTATTAGATGATTCATTTATTTCGCTTGTTCGCATACTCCTCCTAAACGGCATGACTGATATATCAGAAATTTTGTACTTTACGACAAGCCATAGGGTGGTTCAGAAAATAAAATTGAAAATTGGAGGATTAATACGACTAGCGTGAAAATCCACACGCCCAAATCTGCTTATATCATACTCTTTTGTATAAATTCTACGGTTGCGATCGCAGTCGAGTGGTCTGAGTATTGTATTGAACTTTGGTGCCGGAATATTTGGGTTCGAATGCCACGGATTTCTCATAATTTTTTGGAACGAAGTTCCCTACTGCTAGACTAAAAGTGTGACGGAAGTAGACTGACGAAAGTATACTGACTGACGAAAGTCACGCTTTTAGTTAACACAAGCGAATATTGTATATGAATCTAAAGATAGCTTTTACATACAGCTGTCTAATATTTAATAGCCCTGAAATCCTAAACAATTCCCGGGTAGGAAATATTTTATCTTTAAAGTGCATTGTTTTTATTATATATTTTTGGGTTACAAACAGTGGAGCCAGTACAGTATTAGTCGCAGCACCTCAAGCTGTGATTCCATAAGTTGACACAGATTCAGCTAGTGCTTGGTAATACATTTTTAATATATTTATTGGCACAATTTGCCTTAATTCATTTTAGTTTTTTGTTTACATAATCAATATGAGGGCGCCATGTGAGACAGTGGTCAAAATAAATGCCCAGGTATTTAATATTTGTTTCTCTCTTTATGTATTCACTACAGTTACAATTAGTATCAATGTGGCAGTCACAATTATGTAATTTTAATTCCTGTATGTCAGGCAAACCCCTTTTGTTCATTGCAAATTTATTTTATTTGTATTTAGTGTTAATAAATTGGAGTCCAACCAGTGTTTTAATTTTTGCATTGACTTGTCACACCTGCCAAAAGCCCCCCTCCATGTCCGATCCCTAACCAACAACACAGTAGGTATCATCTGCGAAGCAGATTATTTTACTTTCAATTTTTAGTTGAGTCAATGAATTGACATATATTAAGAAGAGGATTGGCCCCAAGACTGTTCCCTGTGGAACACCGCACTCCACCGGATCAGAGGTACTAATATTGTCTTGCACTTTTACCGATTGCTTTCTTTCAAGTAAAAATGATTGGAAAAGTTGAAATGCAATACCTCTTATTCCAATCCTATGTAGCTTATCCAGGAGAGTGCGATGCTCCACAGTGTCGAACACCTTTGACAGGCCCAAGAAGACAGCAACAGGTTTGTAGTTATCATTTATACTGCCAAAAACAAAATTAGTAACTTCAGCAACTGAATCCTCAGTGCTGAGACTCTCCCTAAACCCAAATTGATTGTTAGATAACTGTTTTTTTGACTCCAGAAATTTACATAGCCTTAGTTTCATACATTTTTCAATTAATTTGGTTAATACACTTGTAAGAGCGATGAGTGTTTAATGATCGAAGAAGATTACAACTTGTTGACCACATGATTTCCTCCCAATATTCCTGGATTTTGAGATATCTCCAAAAACGCTCTAAGGCTAAAAGCAAAAAAGATGCAATCGCCAGTTACAACGATCTGATGTTGCGAAATCTTGGTAAATATGACTGAATGTGTATAACTCTTTTCGTGTCAAATAAATTGAAGGATAAACATGTTCAATATATGTCCGCATAAATGTTGGTCTATGAACCCACGCTCCCCTGCTATGTTCAAAACATATGTGTTTGTCCTAGTCATGTAAGCATTCAGGTGGAGTGCAGATGTGGAACCGTCTCTTGTATCATCAAAATTCAAATGGCAATCGCTAGCATACATGTTGCATATATTGCATTGAGTGATCATTGTCTATTAATGGTTGTTTCCTTGGATATTCAATTTGAGGAGGAATACACTCAGTAGTACGCCAATGGAAAATTTCACAACGCTGTTTGCGCACTTATAGTTGGATCTGAATAATAAAATTTCATTTGTTGGACAGACTCCGAAACACACAAAATTTAAAACAAGTGTGTTCTTGGTCCGGGAGCCCACTGTCCAAAAGTCTACGTCATAAAACATTCGGATCCTTCATGATTTATTTGAAAGGATTTATACCAAAGAATATTAAACCGTTGTTCTGCCTAAGCTCATCCTAGCGGGTCATAGTTATTGAACGTAATTTATTTGGCAAAAACTGGTACGTCACCTACATCACAAAACATCCGGCTGAAATTTTAACACATTATAGATAAATATCAGTTATTTGAAATTGTCTTGGTCTGCCAAGCTTCACCCTGGCGGAAGTGCTCGGCAGACCACCCTAAAGCGGTGACAACTACTGTCAAATTGATTGGTCTCAGTCAAGCCACATCATAGATTGACAAGAAAGAATGTATAATTTCTCGGAACATTCCATTACCGCTGCTTGTCGGTATATAAGCTGTGAATCGCGAAAGAGAGAATTTTTTTTGTTTTGTGTTGACTGTGATTTGTTTTGAAAAAAGCATATAAAGGTTGCTCTTTGGATGTGCCTGGCTTACCACCACTAATCAAGTATTTCAATGGCGTGTCGGCAAGACATTTGCTATGATGAAGTTACCTATATATATATATATATATATATATATATATATATATATATATATATATATATATATATATATATATATATATATATATATATTCTGCATAGCATTTATTTTTCTTATTCAGGCGCAAGAATAAATAAAGGAGATGGTTTGACACATGAACATACCACGTACAATAGACCATGAGAAAATATGCATTTTCTGAAATGAGACAACCAACACTCAAGAATTGGACTTGTGATTTGTTAATCGTCATGGTGAATGCAAGACGAATAGGCAATTGAATTCGTTTAAACTCAAAGGGCATATCGGTCGGGATCATCGGATTCCTCAGAATGAGAACGTTTTCACCTCAGAATCTTCCTTAGAGTGCGTCATGTGAATAACATTGATCATCAGTTTTCTTATCACCAAACGCGTTCCGTTGCATATGTTAGATTGGTTTAGATTCCGAATCATGATGACTACCGAGCCAACCTCAAGTTGTAAATTGTGTGGTGGTAAACCAGGCACATCCAAAGAGTAACCTTTATATGCTTTTTTCAAAACAAATCACAGTCAACATAAAACAAAAAAATTCTCTGTTTCGCGATTTACAGCTTATATACCGACAAGCAGCGGAAATGGAATGTTCCGAGAATTTATCATACATTCTTTCTTGTCAATCTATGATCTGGCTTGACTGAGACCAATCAATTTGACAGTAGTTGTCACCGCTTTAGGGTGGTCTGCCGAGCACTTCCGCCAGGGTGACTCTTGGCAGACCAAGACAATTTCAAATAACTGATATTTATCTATAATGTGTTTAAATTTCAGCCGGATGTTTTGTGACGTAGGTGACGTACCAGTTTTTGCCAAATAAATTACGTTCAATAACTATGACCCGCCAGGATGAGCTTAGGCAGACCAACGGTTTAATATTCTTTGGTATATATATCCTTTCAAATAAATTATGAATCAACCGGATGTTTTATGACGTAGACTTTTCGACAGTGGGCTCCCGGACATGCGTTCTTTCTTATTTTCTCCTGCTCTAAATTTTAAAAAAATCAACTACATACTTCATTCCTACAGTCGTTTCTGATCGAGAATGTATACAGAATTCAGGATATTTTCAGTTTGTTTCCTAAGAACTTGTTCAGTACCACAACGAACACAGCATAAAAAGAAGTACGCATTTCCAAATTTCGAATTGTCAGTTGTGGTCTCGAGTTCATAGAAAAATTCCAATTTTTCTTTTCCTGAAAACCGTTGGAATATCACGAATATTTCAAAGAAATAATTACCCAAAGCCCTCTAGCTGTTCTCATGTGATGCAGTTATCAACGAACATCATTTTATTTTTATTTGTATGGATATATATATATATATATATATATATATATATATATATATATATATATATATATATATATGTATATATATATATATGTATATATATATATATATGTATATATTATATATATATATATATATATATATATATATATATATATATATACATATATATATATATATATATATATATATATAATATATATATATATATATATATATATATATATATATATATATATATATATATATATTTTCAGTTGGCACAAAGTCAATTTCAATTACCATTACTAGAAGTGAGACCCGAATGTGCAAATATTTTGAGAAATTTACCAATAGATGAGGTTCCAGTTGCTCCTCCTAGAAGTTCTCAAAGTCCGTATTTCATGGATAGTACTGATCGTGAAAAGAAACAAATTAAAGGTAAGGGTAGATAATTCAGGATTTTATTGAAAAGAAATACAATGATTGGTTTTTTAATTAAATTTTTACCTCACCATCTCAGATTTCGGTGAAATTTGGAATACTCATTGTGGATGCTAAGAAAAATAAAAATAATATTTCAAATTTTTATCTCAGACAGTTTCCAAAATATGGCTGTGTGAACTTTCAAAATTTCGGCAAAAAACCGAAAAGTTACTTCTTTGAAATTGCTCTAGATGCTGTACTAGTTAAGCTAGAAAGCTGAGGTGTTATTTTGCAGCATTCTTTATGCTATTTCCAGTGATATATAATATGCCATACGTTTCAAGAAAAAAGTTTTTGTCAAAATGTTTTGACTCAACATTTTTCCAAAAAGTACATCATTTAAAATTTTCAAAATTATTCTACAAATATATAGTTAGTACTGTTGTAAATTACCTGGCCAAATATAAAAGTGGGGTGGTAATGGCTTAATTGTTAAAAAAAAAGTTTACTTGGCATTTGTTTTTCTTTAAGAATTATATATTTTAAAAACAATTGGAATTTTATACTAATAGATAATTCAAAAATCAAAACACTTACAACAAACTACAAAATAAAATATTCAACATAAGTTATGAAAAAGTGTAAATATCAATAACCTACTGTTAATTTTACATCTTTATGTTATTTTGTTTATTTTATTTTATTTTGCTACTACCTTCCCCGTGACTACCTTCACCTTGACTACCTTCACCTTGACTACTTTCACCTTGACTACCTTCACCTTGACTACTAGACTGATTCTGTTTTCTTTCTTCCTGTTTACGTCTAAGTTTCTCTCTAAAATCATCAACTCTTCTTGGATCTACAGCATCCGCTCTAATTTCCCTCCTCCTGGAGCTGTATTATCACCATATGTTCGTTTTATTATCATTATCATCATCCATATTGAACTCCAGTAAAAATATTGTGTAAGTAATAGATATTAGGGAATTATTGGAAACGCTATAAGGCAAATGCCTTATTATGGTAGTTCCGAAAGTAAGAGGTACGCATGCGCAGTAGAAAAATTTTAATAAGGGAACCATAATAAAATACTGATTTCCCCTATTTACGACTTGATACCGTAAGTATTTAAGGTTTCCTTATTCCCCTAATTCACTAAACCTAACCTCCAAAAAAAGTTTCTCAACTCAAGTAATCCGTCTGTATTTTCGGTTTGAATTTTGTTTTGGGTCGGTTTAGTGCTGCAATTGTTTGTTTTTTTTTAAATAAATGTTCAAGTTTAAATTATGAAATATAAGTGGGCCAATACGAAGTGTTGGTCAAGAATGCAGCACAAAAAAAAACAGATTAAGGTTTACTTATAATAATGATTTGGCCCTATTAAGAGAGTTTGTAGGACAAAATCCCCTATCAAATCCCGAAGGATGGGAGGTGATAAGGCAAAACATTCAAAGGATTTTTCTGTCCTTGTCTACGCGTACCACGCGTATTATTAGAGAGAGACAGCCTAACTTTCAGATTCTCTCTCTCCCTTACCCGAGCTAACAAGTTTCAGGCTGGCTTGTCGCCTCTATCTGTAATATCTGTATGGTGATAACACACACATATGCTACATTAGGCCAAGCTACAGAGATTTTTTCATGTAAAAAGTGTTAGAAGAAAACCAGCTCCGCCATTGTTTGTAAAATAGTTCCATATGATATAGTGATATGTTTTTCACTCGACTTTATTATTTATAACTTTGTTATTAATAATTTTATGCAGAAAATCGTTTCGATGTTCAATGTCTAAACTAATTTTATGCAAAAAATCGTTTAGTTTTTTTCTTTTAAAATTGAAACTATCAGAGTAATCGTGATGGTGTCAATAGACTAATTATAGAAAATGAAAAGACGAAGAAAATGAGAGGTCGGTCGACTCGATCAAACATTTAGTTTAAGAGAAAATCGGAAAAAACCGGCCAAAGTGCAGTTTTTTCAAAAATTCATAACTCGGTTGTTTTTTGAGTTGTAGCGTAGATCCTCCGGTCAGTATTAGTCATTAATATAAATTTTTTTTATGCGAAGAGCAGCAACTGCCCGATGCATAGTTTTCAATCTGTGGCCATTTGTATATTTTACTATGCAATTTTCCAGCAGACCTGAATGCGACAGGTATGGTCCGATTTCAATTTACAAAAACGATTCTGAAAGTAGAATTATCATAGTTCAAAACGTTCATCTTGGTTTTACATGAAAACGCTGAGAAATATGTTTAAAATGAAGTTGAACATGACGAAAAACGACCGAGAAATTACTGCCATGTTCAAAATACCGACACTTTCGAATGTCATGCTTCTCCTTGCCTGCTGCTCAACCCCCACATTTTACTAGTGAAAATGTCTCTGTTTGGGGCCGCTTAGGATTTGAGGATTTAATTCGATACCTAGTTGAAAGTGAGGAATTTTTCACCGATAAAGTAACTTTAAATACAGCACGCGGATTAATATCTTACTTACAAGATAAGGAATTTATATATATTTTAAACATCTTTAAATTAATTTTTGAACAAACAGAAATAGTTTTTCAAATCTTACAGTACAAGTTTTCAGATGTAATTTACTCACGAAATCGGCTCAAGTTTCTTTTGGAAAAAATTTCAGAATTTTGTGCAGAAGTTTATTTTAAAAACTATTTTCTGTATTTCAAACTACTGATGATACGACTCAATTTAGCCCAAAACGAAATAAATTCAGTTACGCAGATATGGAGCTTCACTATAAGCAAATATTTTATGAAATTTTGGATACTATTAGGGGTCAAATAGAAATAAGGTTCTCTGATTCGAAAGAACTGCATTTCTTCGACTTACTCAATAAAAATTTGTTTACCGGATTTTCGGCTTATTTTCCAGATAACCTTTTGGAAAATTTATGTCAAAAATACACTTTTTTGATAAGGTGGCCATAAAAAGTGAACTGTGTGTTGTTTATAATGACAATGCAATTTTGGGGCAAAATGAAAATCATGTGAGGACTATTAAATACCTTTTTGATAATTTGAATCAAGATTTACCCCAAGTTTATAAACTCTTATGTCTAATTGTTTCTATCCCGGTGACATCGGCTTCCGTAGAGCGCTCGTTTTCCACTCTTAAGAGAATTAAAACTTATTTACGAAATTCAATGAGCCAGGATCGTTTGAAAAATATTAGTTTGTTGTCTATTGAAAATTAATTGGTAAAACTTTTGGCGAAAGACAAAAAATTTTATGAGGATATTATAGATCATTTTGCTAACGTTAAAGATCGCAGAATCCCGCTAATCTTCAAAAATATATAATAACTTTTTATTTGCTCTCACCAGCTGTTAACAAATTTGTTAAGTAGGTAGGTAGGTATCTATTTTGTGAGAGAAAAAAAAATTTTGATGAATTAATTAATTGGCCGAGAAGAGTTTTTGTGAATATTGTAAATAGGAGTTGGAGGTCTCAAGGTAGACACTCGAAAGTGAAAATAAATTAATAGCTTAGGGTGCTTGTTTTATTTTGATTTTCTTTAAATTATAAGGCGGTTGACCTCAAAATCCAAAAAATTTTCGCCTATGGTGTATTTTTTAACAACTCTTGTAGCCTCCTCAAACCAAAACCTCACGAGCCGCCACTGATATATATATATATATATATATATATATATATATATATATATATATATATATATATATATATATATATATATGAAATTGAGAATTCATGAAACGAAGAACTATCTTGGTCCTAGGTCCAACTTTGCTAATCGCACCCATTTTAATAAGCAGGTTTTCAAAAAGAAAACCTGCTAAAAAACTCTGTAGCTTGGCCTATACCGATATGGCAGGAGTCTGCTAGCTGACAGTCCTAAACATATCGTCCGTGATAAATATTCCAATTTGATATTATGCTAGCCTTTATACATTCATTAATTATACATTCTCAATCAAACTTTATGACTAGGTACTGTGTATGACAATCTCAGTGGTTAATACGATTGTCTATGAAATATGAATATAGGTAAATAAATCAAACTTGTCAATATTTAGAAGAAAATTGTCAATTAATATAACTCAAGAAAACAATATGCATGCCAAGCTCCATAATTCGTTTGCCCAGTCGCAAAACTACAGTAAGTAATCCCTTGTTACTGTTACGTAGATAACAAAAAACTTATGATATTTAAATTTAAAATAACTTCATAAAGAAATAAAAAACTAACTTTTCACAGGTTGAAATAAAAATCTATTGAGTAAACGCGTTTCGTCATAACATTGACTTCACCTCGTACTAAATTATGGTATTAAAAAACAATCTATTTATACGAAAAATTGAATATAACAGGGGTTCCTAGAGAAACGAAATAACAATAAGCAATTCATTCAGAGCTATTAGTAGGTACATTGAACAGATTAAGGAGAGGAGAAGGGTTACTTCAATCTGGTCGTTAACTAGGTTTCCGGAATTTTGTGGAGACTATTTTGTAACTGTAATATTTTATAATTATGATTAAAAGTATGTTTTTCTTGAATAAGATGGCACGCATAATTAGAGTCAGTTTTCTGCTAATATAGCTACGTTGGTGTTCGTGTATTCGAGTTCTGAAATTTCTAATTGTACGTCCTATATAGAATTTTTCACAATCGTTTCAGTCGAGTCTATAAACACCAGTACGTTCATCTCTATGAATTTTTGATTTGTTGTTTTTAATCAATTTTCCACTGCTATTGTTGGTTTCATATGAAACTTCGAAATTTTGTTTACGAAAAAACAACTAACTAATTTTAATCCTAGAATAATTCTGTGATCAAACATCATTTAACTGAAATATAATATTATGCCATCTATCATCGAGTGTTCAAATATACATTTTTCATAGTTTTCGTTTTCAATCGGTAAAGACCAACAGCAGCAGATTTTATGACATTCTGATTTATCACATTCGTTCTTGTTTGACGAGCAACACTATATTGTTTTCAGGATTTGCTGGTCATATTCCCTTTGGTTATGCCAGTTTTGGAAAAACAAATGAAGCAATGACAAATAGTGCTCTGTGCGAGTTCACTTCAAACTACCGCAAAAGGCTGAGCACTGAGTGGTCACCAGTGAGCTTAAGTAGATACGATCCCCCGCTTCTTATACAGCCCTCGGAAATCTACCATAGGCATATAGGACAACTTCCAAATTACTGCGGCCATATTCCTGGAGCTATCTTCAGGTAAATTTTTCATTCTTCTGAATTAGGAGGCATATGATAATTTAATATTTACACACACACACACACACACACACACACACACACACACACATATATATATATATATATAATAACCATTTATTGAAAAAAATATTTATTTGTTATAAAAAATAACCGTTTATTAGAAAAAAACTGATAAAACTTTACATTTCTGGACTTTCTATTAGCGAACTCTTTTATAAGGTTATCAAAGTCGATGTTTTCAGCAATTTCGTTTTCAATTGACAAAGTTGCTAAGTTCATCAATAATTTGTTGATCGAATATAGGTTTTCATCTTCAGCTTTGAAAAACTCCTCTCTGCACTAGCAACCGTTAAAGGTATAGTCAATAATATTTGCAATGCTATCCATACAGTTCTTGTAATTTGCGATCTTTGATAAAATTTAAAACAAAAATGAAGGACACCCTACTACGTAGCACTAGGAATGATAAAACCCCTCGGCGCGTGGGCATGTCGTCAATATTTTTTGAATGTACCTATTACATAAATTAAATAACAATGAAAGTCTAGTTTACGAATGAAATGAAGGAAAATTGCAATAAATGTATCAATAAGTCGATATTACGAATAAAATCCATGAAAATTTAGCAAAAAAATTCATTGTTTGACTGTCGAATTTGAATATCCTATCCCGGCTCATTTTGATGCAAATTATGAATCAAATTGATAAGATATCTCTATGGATGGGAAGCAGACACAGACGCAGAATCAAGCTGAAGCTATCAACGTCGCGTCGCTTGGTTACCGTGGCACACAGAGCACTTCGACGCATGTTTTGTAGGAGTTCGTACATATCGACCTTGGCGCATGCGCATGTCGTAATGCCTATCTAAAAAACGCTATAATTTTTTATTCTTCGTTGGGAAAAAATTAAGAACAAAACTTCTCTGATGAAATCATATGTATTTTATCGATATCCATTGGAATTTTTAAAATCGGACCAGATCCCAACTTTTTGTAGTGAGACTAGCTTCGCCTCGGGGTAAAAACGCTATATTTTTTATTCTTCGTTGGGAAAAATTGGGAATTAGAATTCCCTAATGAAATCATATGTGTTTTATCGATATCCGTTGAAATTTTTAAAATCGGGCCAGATCCCAACTTTTTGTCGTGAGACTATAACCCCTTTAGCTTCGATTCGGGGTAAAAATAGGAGTAACCACATTCTGATCAGGCAAAAAGGATTTCAGACTTACGAGTTCATCACACAACATACAACCATCTATGTCTCATTTAGAGTCAAGTTAATTTCAATTGGAGATCACCACAGAGTTTGACAAGGTCGCGTTTTTCCGGAATCTGTTTAATATTGTTTAATATTGCAATAAAGTCCAAGATTCCGAGTACTCATTTAGCTGTTCGGACCTTTCATTGAATGAAATTAATGTAGTGTCCAAAATACAGTTGAGGAATTCAACCTCAATTTTTATTTCTGGAGAAGTTATAGGGTCATCACGTGCAATTTCAACAGTTTGACGCTTAACACATCGAATTCTTGTTGTAGCTTCAAACACAGGTTCAATTTCTAGTTCTCTTCGGCCGATTCCTTCGCAGTTAAAATAGCGCTTTAAAATCATGTATTTCTATAGTCATCCAATAAATTGCAGCATTTCTGTACTTTTACCGAGATCCATGTCTGTTGATTGTAGTGATTCACTCACGATATTTATTTGAAAAAGTATGTCGTACCAAACAACCAATGAAACTATGAAGCTAAAATCTTTTAGCTGCTCGGCTAGAGCAGTAGCCTCATGAGACACTTGAACATAATTTTTGTGAGTTTCAATAGCCAAAGTAATTAAAGCATCATGGAAAGCACGAATTTGATAACGGACTGCTTTAACACTGCTTGTTCTGGCTTCCCAAAGTTTGTCACTGAGATTTTTTTTTGTAGTAGTAGTATATAGTCCCGAATTATCGGTTAGAATTTTCCATCGATGAACAGAAGCTGAAAACAATGTAAACATCCTCTGAAGTGACTGAATTTACGAATGACTTAGCGGCATCGCATACTAGATTGTAGCTACACGGTTTGCACTGAATAAGCTCATAAAATCAAAAAATCTCACAAGAAGTTCAAAGATCAAAATCTATAAATCCATCGTCAGACCTGTAATAACATACGGATGCGAAACGGATGGACCATGACCAAAGCAAACGAAGAAAAGCTCAGACGCTTTGAACGAAAAATACTCGGACCTCACCATGACATCACCACAAACCAGTATAAGATCAGAACCAATATCGAATTAAAAGCACTCTACAACGACGCCGATATTGTCCAAGAAATTAAATCACAGCGACTAAGATGGGCAGGCCACGTGCACAGAATGCATGACGAAAGACTTGTAAAACTGGTATGGGAGGAGATTCCCACAGGCAAAAGACCACTCGGACGTCCCAGAATGCGATGGAGAGATAACATCCAAGCAGATCTCCGAAAAAACATTCCATTTGACCCTAGGTTGATAGAAGACCGAACAAATTGGAAAAAAGTGGTACAGTCAGCCAAGACCCACCCAGGGTTGTAGCGCTATGTGAAGAAGAAGAAGCTACACGGTACATAAACAGCTGAGGGTTCTATGGCGAGAATTATCCTTTGAACCCCAATATGTTTTCCTTTCATATTCGCCCCGTTGTCATAACCCTGACCTCTACAGTCGTTCAATTCCAGTCCGTATTTATTTGAAACATTAATAATAACTTCAGTCAGTCTTTCACCAGTTGACTCAATGACAGGTATAAATTCCAAAAAATGCCCTTTTACTGATATTTTACCATTATCTTAAAAGTCATAAAATCGTAATTTCAGCGAAAGTTGTTCTACATGACTAAGAATGTAAGGAATTTACGAGTAAGTACACCTCGAACTATGATGAGCGATGGGTTACAAAGGGGCGCTTGCTGCGCCCCTTTTATCCGGCGCCCTGGGCAGCTTGAGTTTGGGATTAACTCCTTCAGCCAGATCAGAGGATACGCCAGTATGTAACAAGTGCATTAAGGATAAGTGAGACGGTATATTTATGTAACATAGGAAGTGCGGGTAGGGTTCAGAGGATTAATACTGGCCCAGCCCCCTTGTAAGTTTGCAAGCAGCGACTTACATTACCATGAGGAAACCTCTGAAAAAAACTCATGGCAGACCAGTCGGCCCCGGGGTTTGAACCCGGGGCCTCCCAAATACTAGCCAGCGTACCTAAGTACTCGGCTAACTAGCTTGGTAAGGGTGGAACGTCGCGTGACCTCTTATTTATGGGCGACGATGATCATCACGATTGATGGGGGGGAGTGCGCGCTGATTGGTGGTCGTTACAGGGCAACCAATGTGAAGCAGTTTTCATCCTGATGGTAGATCGATTTTTACAAAAGTAAAACCATTGATCCCGAAAACCTATGGTTTTTTCATGACGGTTATTCGGCGCACTTCAGAACTGATATCGAAAAGAAAATCTAGTTGCGTGCCTACGAAGATCTCCCGATTAAAATCTAGGAAATTTTTATAGAAGGGGAGCCCAAGTGGGGATTTTGGGATTTACTCAAGCGCGGCAGAATAACATATGGAGGGAAACCTTGTATCCCGTTAAGTATCCCCACCATACATGAACCCCTCAATATGGGGGCGTTCGTCTAGGGCAGCCGATCAGATTAGTGAAAAAAATCAATCGTTCGAAAAACTCAAGCGCGTCAGATTAACGCAAGATGAGTTAATTACATGCAGAAGAGTGTGCATTTCACTAATCTGACGATTTGCACGTGGTTTAAGGAGAGTTTCAAAAAGAAAACGTCACCTTGACATTCTCGAGCACGGTTAAATTTTTATTTTTATTTTGAATTTTTGCATTTTCGAATAGCGGCGATGAGTTTTGGTCTCGTACGGCCACCCCAACAATGAAACCGGCAGATTAACTTACCTTCGTTATCAGAGACGATGTGGGGTGTATAAACTATTAATATCTGACGCGCTCGAGTATGTCTATGTAACATTTTTTCAAATTTTTGAATATCTGCACAAGTTTTCCCCCCAGTGAAATGGCATACATCATGTAACTTTTTTTTCGTTTTAGCATATAATCTTCACAATCCAGAAGGTCCCCACGACGTTCGAGTAAATCCCCATTTAGCATCTCGGGCTCCCCTACTATTATGTCTGGGGTCCTTAGTCTATTTTCAACTAATGCAAACTTGAAATGGGCTTCATGGACGAATTTAAGAAGCCTTTAATAGGTACAGAAACAAGAAGGCCATTCTCAGAAAGAATCAACAATAATTACCTAAAAGAATCATTTTGCGCGTTCAGAGTATTAGCACCCAAGTAGCGCCTGTTTAGAATTTAATTATTTTTATTTCTTATCGTCGTTTTATTTTGTTGATGAACAATTATTAATTAATTATTTTTATTCATTATTCAACAAAAAAATCGCAAATAGTACGTTCTAGCTCTCCAAAATGTAGGCCCCTTTTCTAGAATTTTCTGAATAT
>JARQZK010002900.1:1135000-1137500 GCA_030704885.1 Cynegetis impunctata | reverse complement strand
CGGATGAGGAACCGATGCCTGAGGAAGTAAATAACTTGTGAACACATGCGAAACCGGCCTGTAAGTTTTCGTGAATATTTTCCAACTTCAAATAAGGAGGTTGGTGGATAAGAAATCCTTCTGCTATCAACTATCAACGAAATTGAAAAAAATGGAGATATCTTTGAGAAACTAGAAGATCAGCTCATTGACCAATCGTGCAGCGCATCTATTAAGAAGGATGTTTTTGAGGAGAGTGATCTGATACAATTTTGTGCTTCAATGAGTTTCGATTATAAGAAGCTCTCTGAAAAAGCATTGGTTCCCTTCTGCACAACATATTTATGCGAACAAACATTCCACGTTTATTTGTACCCTTACTACCCTTGTCTCGACCAGGAATCCAGAAGTCAATTGCAACGCATTCAAAATACATGTTGTAGATTTATTTTCGACCGAGGGAGATATGATCACATTACACTTTGTTTCTCTCAAATTGGATGGTTCAAAATTAATCACGACTTTAAGTTGAATTTTCTTGTCTTCATATATCGTTTGATCAGGTCTAAAGTTCCTTCTTACTTGTACGAAAAAATCGTTTTTAGAAGATCAGTTCATAATGTCAACACCCGACATAATGCTGTGACAATGCCATAGCATTCCTCTGCCATGTTCGAGCGCTGCTTTACTTATAATTTAGTAAAGTACTACAACTCTTTAGTGTTCACTATGTCTATTTCTTCATTGTCTAGATATCGGCATACTCTTAGGGACTTACTCTTGGCCAGGCAATAACAATGACAATGATAATGATGATGATATGTATGTTACTATCTCTGTACATGTTGCTTCCCTCCTATCAGTATTATCTCCTGTTGGTTTTTAGTATTTATTTTTCTTGTAGTGTTCTTATGATGTTTATTTTATATTATAGCTAACTTACGTGTTAACCAAGTAGGTTAAGAGTTAAAGAGTAGCTTTAAGCTAATCTTGGCCTGCCTGGGCAAATGCTGTGTATACGCATTTGTGAAATAAAGTCATTTTATTATTATTATGTCCAAACAAAGAAATCGCCTCGACGTTAGTTCGGATTTAACAATAAAAATTTCAAATATAAGACCTTATTTTAAACAAGCAATGCGCGAAAAAATTAAATTTCATTGTGCACATTGACGCCAAAAAATAATTTTTTCTAGAACTCGTTGTTTGGTTCTTCACAGTGGCGTAGATAGGGGGGGGGATCAAGGGGATCAATCCCCCCATGAGCCTCAGAAAAAAGAAGATTTACTAATCATGAGAATATATTAGAAGAATTTTCGGTACTTTTCAAGAATGATTTATACGAAATTGACAAAACAGCTGATAAATTCATCAAAACTGACGAGTTTAATCAAAAATTTCTTAATGCCACACCTGCTGTTCTCGTTGAGTTGAAAGCGTGGAAAAAATATTAAATTCGTAAAGGCGATATTAGGCCTAAAAAGTCATTAAAATTTTTTTTTTGCCGAATATCAATATCCGCTACGTTGCCGGTATCGACGTTTGAAGAGAATAAAAACGATTCAAAGGAGCACGATAAAAGAAGTGAGTTTGTAATGACCCTTCTGACTATATGAAATTAATTGCAAATTGAAAACTCATGGTTATCTTATTTTTTGTTATTGAATGGTTTGGCTGCTCTGGAAATTCATCATGACATTGGAATCATAGGTGACGAAGTCATAATAGCCCAGTCAATAAAGGCCCGAAAACATGAAACCTAGAAAAATATTATAATTGATTTTGACAGATATCCAGAAGAGCCTACTACCAAGAATGAAGAGCTGAACTGAAGGGTATCAAGCCATTCATCTTGCGCTATCGTGTTCGGGAGAAACGCTGTTTGTGTTACAGCAAAAAAGGACTTTTTGGGGAATAAGAATAGTGAAGAGAACTTGCTGCTTGCTCTGGTGTCAGAACTTTAAACTCATAGTCCGAGGGTAATAACAATAACTTCGAGGACAAAAGGTATCCAGAAACTGGTTCGCAATCCTTTCATTGTCAGAGTTTTTGAAGGTCTTGATAAAATTGAAAAAAATTGATCGAAATGCAACACGACAAACAAGTTGAAATATATATCCGAGCCAGGAACAAATTTTGAAGTTTTTTAGATTCAAAAAGCTATTTATTTCCCAAAGATTTAAGATATGTTATTTAACTTTGTTTTCATCGACATATTTATGTGAGCAGAGATTCTCGACTCTTTTGATAAAGAAAAACAAGCACCGAAATCTTGCCGACATAATATGTTTGGGTTTCAGTGTTCAAGTAAGGATTCAAAAGTTAGTTAAAACTATGCAGTCACAAAAATCTCATCGAAATAATACATTCACCTCTCTAACATCAAATTTACTTTAAAGAAATTGAAATGAAATATTATCAGTATTTCATTCATAAATAGATAAAAATAACTGTTTATTTTCATCGACTTTTTGAAAGTAATATTACTTTCAAAAAGTTGGTGGTCCGTGACAAGACAAAA
>JARQZK010002900.1:1075000-1132500 GCA_030704885.1 Cynegetis impunctata | reverse complement strand
AGGTAACTTTGTATGAGGTTATCTATACCTAAAATTTGAAGTTTTCGAAATATTGCCAATTTAATATTTTTATATGGCGATTTTGCATTTAATCGTTAAACAATTAGATTTTTTATTTGAAAAATAAAAAAATAAAATTAAGGGGTGGACCACCCTCAATATTTAGGGGGATGAAAAATAGATGTTAGTCGATTCTCAGACCTATCCGATATGCACACAAAATTTCATGAGAATCGGTCGATCCATTTCGGAGGAATTTAACAAATAAAAAATAGGGGTTGATCGTAGAGGGGTGAAAATTTAGGGTTGTATGTATTTTTGAATGTTGTGTCATAAAAAAGTAGAGCTGAAAATTTTCTGAAAAATAAAAATTCAAATTAAGGGGTGGACCACCCTTAACATTAAGGGGGATGAAAAATAGATGTTAGCCGATTCTCAGACCTACCTGATATGCACACAAAATTTCATGAGAATTGGTCGAGTCATTTCGGAGGAGTTTAACTTCTAACACCGTGACACGAGAATTTTATATATTAGATATATATATATATATATATATATATATATATATATATATATATATATATATATATATATATATATATATATATACCAGACATGAAAATTTTTTCAAAAATCGTGGTCTAGGATGTCTAAAGCAGATGGGAAAAATAATTCCGCGTCCTTCGATACACTTGAATAGTATGTATTTGATTCATAGAACTGAAGAATTATTCCTTATAAATTTCAAACGATATTCGAAAACATCGTCAAATATAATTTTAATTCAGCTGTCATGAACCCTCATGCTTTTATTTAATATAGCTATAATAATAGTTCATGCAGATAAGTGCTTTTTGTAAGTTCTGACTATGTATTCGCTAATTTGCAGACTTCTCATGGTGCTGATCGTATGCGACCAGCTGGCCGTGTTAAACGCATTCTTAATATCTAGGGTCACCAGAATAACGAGTCTCGAGTTTGCGGCCTTGGCCACCCGCTGAACTCCTTTATGGCAGAGACAGTGGATTTCCCCGCACGGAACCCATGTTGTCGGTCCGAGATTAAACTCCCCTCTTCCTGTTCTAGGGATAACCTCTCCACCAGCAGCCTTTCAAACACCTTTCTGACGGTACTCAGCAAACATATGGGCCTAAAGGCCGATGGTTCCAATAATTCTTTATCCTTCTTTGGAATAAGGACCACTCTAGCCGTCTTCCAGGTGTGCGGAATGCCCTCACCGAGCAGGCACCCATTGTACATCGAGAGGAGGAACTCCGGTGCGACCCTCGCATAGCCTCCACCGTCACACCGTCCATTCCCGGAGCCGTCCCCGTGCGCATTGCCCTCACCGCATATACCAATTCTTGCTCCGAAAACGGAAGAGCCTCTATCGGGCCACCCTCCCTTCTTTGCAGAACCTCTGTCGCGCTCGGGAACAGTGCCGCCAGGATCTCTCGTCTCTTCTTAACCGTGAGGCTAAATGGGGTTCCGCCCCGCCTGAGGTGGCGAGTAACTATGCGGTACGCCTCCCCTCACACGTCTTCATTAATCTTCTCAAGGAGTTCCTTCCACGTTGATATTTTTGCTGCTCTAATTGCGCGCCTCATAGTACTCTTGGCGGTCTTCAGCTCTGCATCTGCGAGGGCCAATTCAGGGTTCCCCTCCTGTATCCTCGGCCTTAGCCTGACCAGTCTGCGACGTCGAGACAGCAAACCTCTATGCGCTTCCTCCACCTCTTCATTCCACCAGTAGGACCTTCTTTGGGTGGAGCTGGTGCTCTCGTGTGGTGGACCGTTCGAATATCTCGATGAGCTTTACATACGCCGCAGCAGGGCGGAGCTCCGAGTTTTCTCCCTCCAGGGCTGACATGCCCACCCCGAAAGAGCCTATATTCACCATTCGTACACGATGCGCGGTCGCCTGTCGCGAGTTTCCCTCCGCCCTGAAGCTGATGTAGCCATGGTGGGCGAAGGGATCGCAGTGGTTTATCTTCCAGTTAGTGATGGCTCGGGCATGTGACTCCCGAACCAGGGTCACATCTATGTGTGACCTCGAGGGGCCCCGGACGAAGGCAGGGGAGCCATTATTCTTTGCCACCGCCGAAACCTGCGCCATCCACTCCTCAATGTACGCGCCTCTACGGTCCTCAAGTGGTGATCCCCAGCTTGTGGACTTGGCGTTGAGGTCCCCTGCCACCACGAAGTTTCTACTTCCTTGGGGTACCTCGCCAAAGATAGCGTCGATCTGACGTCGGAACACCGTCTCAGCTACATTTGGGGAAATATATGCAGCCAGCAACACCATATTTTCCAGTTCGAGTCTGATGTAGCCCTGCCCGGATTTCACCCTTTCGACACGAACTGACCTGTTCATTACGATCATTGCCACATCGCAGTTGGTGTCCGTAAGCCAATTTCTCGACTTGCATAGCTTTTTGTTTGGCTCTGACACTATGACCATGTCTACCTTCCTCGCCATCGACTCCGCGGTCATAAAGTCATGGGACGCCCTTGCCCTCCCCAGGTTTACTTGTAGTATTAGAAGCATTTTGGCGGCTGTCCATCAACCTCCCTCCTTTTTTCCCGCAAACGCTGTTCTGACCATCTTACATTTTTCCTCCCCATGCCAGTTCTACGCACCGAGTAATACTCCCTCTTGGCCCTACCCTTCTTGATGGTATCTCCTCCGACAACAAAACGAGAATGGACCAATCACAAAATAAATTAACACGCAATAATAATAAATATCACAGCCATTTTTATATATCACGTAATGATCTCAGCTTATTTGGGTACACGCACACATAAATATACACACATGTAAATATGGGACATTCACCTCTATTGTATAAATAGTCTCTGAGTAAAACAATCTCTCTATTAAATAAATGCTCCCTATATATAAGTACCGTATTAGTTCCATCAGGGAATGATAACGTCTCTATTCCTATCTGCCTTTTTTTTTGCACATCCCACTCCCAGTTCTGTACCCAGGATATCTGCCAAGTCGAAGTGTACTTCTATGTCTGGTGAACCCTGCAAGTAAACACTGATTACTTCATCATTATTGCTCCTACCATTACCTAGCCTGCTACTAATATGTCTTTTAATGATTGTATAAAGCCCCCCAGAGTAAAGGAGTCATTTTTCATTTTCCACATATCTAGAGATGAAGTAATATCTGTTCGGAAGTCACTCAAAAGTAAAAACTCATGCGGTTATGATAAAATACCTTTGAATATCATTCGAGAATCTATTATTGGTGTATTTCCTGATTTGCTGAAAATAGCTGTAGTTAAGCCACTTCATAAGAAGGGGAATGTTGAAGATTTATGTAATTTGCAGGCCTAAAAGTCTGTTGACATCTTTCACAAAAATCTTTGAGAGACTTCCTGCAAACAGAATGCTTAGCTTTTCCAGAAAATTTGAAGTGATTTCTAGTTGCCAACATGGATTTATGCGAAATAGAGGGACAGAGACTGCAGTCTTTGAATTAATTAATGATATTCTCATTGCTTTTGAGAAAGGCGAGTCAGAGAGTGGTGTTGCTGAGGGAGGGTATCGCATGATAAGGTTATCACCAAGGGAGTTCTACAGGGTAGTATCCTTGGACCCCTTCTGTTTTCATTAATTATCTGCCTGGATCTTGCTGCGGTAATGAATCTATAGCAATTATATACGCTGACGATACTAATTTTCTCGTCAATTCTAAGAATATTAATTCTGCATTGTCTTCTGCATCGTCTGTGATAAGAGAAGTAACAAACTGGTCTCGTTACAACAAACTAATGGTGAATTTTTCAAAAACAGATAGTATTTTTTTGTTCTGACAGATCAAAAAGAGACTATCCAAAATGTGTTGGCGATTCAGAAAACCTAATACCTGTAAAGGATGATGTGAGTTTCCTTGGTATTACTTTGGATAAACGCCTTAAATGGGATAAATATATTTCGAAACTTAGAAAGAGGCTTAATTCAGTCTCTTACACCTTTTATATCCTTAGGGAGCAGGTTGATTTACATATCCTGAAAATTATCTACTTCGCTAATTATCAGTTGATCTTATCGTATGGAATACAATTTTTGGGAAGTTCCGTTCACTTAGGTAGTATATGTCAAAAATTGGCCTTAAGAACGTTACTGCGACTCGATTACAGGCAATCTTGTCGTGGCCATTTCAGGAGACATAGTATCCTCACTGTGTATGGACTTTACATTCACAAAGTGCTTACATTCTTCATAAGAATCAGCATTACTTTGCAGATTATAAGAATGCTAACAGCACCAGACAGTTCTTTCCATATTTTGTTCCCAAGCATTCATCCTCCCTTCGTGATAAAGGTACTGAGTACATGGCAATTAAGCTTTTCAATGCTTTGCCCAAGCGTCTGCAGGCTACTACTGCTCATGAACATCTTAAGAGAGAGGTTCATACACTAATAATGCAGTCTGAAGCGTACACGGTTGAGGATTTTAGGGTTTATTGCCTCAGCTAGTTTTTTTGTATTTATGACTTATGTCATTTTTATTTGTACTATTATTTGTGTAGATAATTTGTGAAATTAATAAATTTATTCTATTCTATATATATATATATATATATATATATATATATATATATATATATATATATATATATATATATATATATATATATATATATATCTGTGTGTCAAAAAAATTATGAAAATCTTTGTGCGGGAGCTCTAAAACGGTTATAAATACCAATCCCGACTTCTTTGTTGACTTGATAATACGACCAAAACTTAACTTACTTTCGACTAACCTAATGGTTTCTGTAGCATCTTTTTACAACCTCTATTTCTCGAGATAACATTAGGAAAAACCTAATTCTGGTGGAAGGAAGTATAAGTAGTACAAAATACTAAAATTAATCTGCTAAATTACGATATATTGCCTAGGGGAAGTCTATGGTAGACACCAGTGGCGTAACTAGGGAAGTTGCCGCCCAGGGCAGGTCTTAGTGGCGCCCCCTTTTTTTATTTAGAAAAATGTAGCATAACATTGTTCTATATACCTTCAAAAATCCTTAAATATACATAACACATTCTAAACATAAAGAACCTGAATTAAATGGAAATAATGCTTACTCAGTAAAGGATACATTTTGATGAGATTTATGCAAAGAAAATCCAGCAGTGCAGTTTTATCAATTTGCTGTTGTATGTGGTCATGAATGAGACTGCCTTTTCTCAATCGAACGAAAAACGTTACGGGATATGCAGAGCTGCATGGTCTTGGATTCGTGGGTTTTTAAAAACAGGGTTCTTTGTTCACGAATCAACATTCGAGACCAGACCACCGAGGAAGCAGCATCGCCCTGGGAAAGCGGTGAATTCGACGGCAAGCGACGAGAGTGAAAAGGACATCGATAGACAGTGATGTTAGTCCATTAGACACGAAGTAACTCGGACCGCTAGTAAGGCGCAGCGCCCAACAGAGGACGGCACGGTGGGATGGAATGATGCTCGTTGCAGACGACGAGAGTGAAGATGGATATTGAATCACGATGTCGGAGTAATGGCCATTGCAGACGACGAGTGTGAAAATGGATGTTGGATCTCGAGGTCGGAGTGATGAGCATTGTTCAAGATCGAACCAACCTGGGATGAAGCGAACATACTTCCAGTCGACAAAAAATGCCACGGGCAGTCGTCAGGTATGTTTACTTGATTTCAAAATTAATGCGACGCGACGCAGAGAGATATACACTTGGGTCGTCTTGAAATATAGACACAAGGAAGGGAACAGGTTCTAGTGCTGACCGCAGCACGAGAGTCCTAATCTAAGTGTGAGACTGGAGGTTTAGTAGGCTTATGCCGGGAAACCGAAAGAACAGAGGTGTTTTTAGTGGGTAGGCAATGTTGATATATATTTATATATATATATCAACTATTGAATCCCACACAGGCCGGGTTCGCAACCGGTAACGCTTTTGAAGTTTTCACCTCGATTGAAAAAAAAAACACGAATCAGGATTCAAATCTCAGTTTATATAAATTGATTAAATTTAAAAAATCGTCAATTCAAATCAAGTTATAAATTTCATCTGATACATGAAATGAAAAAACCTAACACTTAAAAAATTCGGACGCTTCTGGCGCCCGGAGCCGTCCAACAACGTCTTGAGTATATCCCAAGACGTTGAGCCGTCGCCCCTCTTAGTTACGCCACTGATAGACACCATTGGAAAATGGTCGAATTATAGTAAGTAAGTTTGTTTATTAAATAGGAAAATCCTAATATTCACAATACATTTCTTAAATAAACAATATAAGATTGACAAATATAAAAAAAAATTGACAAAATGCAACACGCAACCAAAAACCACATCACAACCACCAAATCCAACAGTACACATTCAAAATAAAATATAAACACTTTCACAACTATATCACAGGTATTTTGAGAGTTTTCTTTTGAAGGTTATAAGTGTATTGCAGTCTTTAACTTCATCTGGTAAGGAGTTATACTGAACTATACCCCGAACAAATAATGAGTTCATACCCTTTCTGGTATTGGATCTGTCTATATGGAAGTTGTTTGCTCCTCTAGTATAATAATCATGAACTTCATGATTGCACCTGATAAACCGATTGAAATAGTCTGGCATATTTCCTTTGATTATTTTAAATATGAAGATCATTGCAAAAAATGTCAATCTTTTGGCTACTGATTGCCATTGCAAAGTCTCTTGCATGTGAAGTATAGGTGTGTATCTACTACATTTCAGAATTAATCTCATTCCACGGTTTTGAAGTTTTTGAAGAGAAGCTTTACTGTTATTGTCCAGAAGAAATAGTACTGTAGAACAGTAATCAAAATGTGGTTGAATGATACTATTATAGACTGTCATTCTTGCTTTCATTGATATATGCGCAGCTATTCTTGAGAAGAAAAATAGCTTCTTTGATATTTTTTTATGAATCATTGTAGTGTTCCCTGAAACTTAAATTTTCATCCAATACAACTCCCAGGTACTAGAACTGTTTCACAATTTCTATTTTCTCACTCTCCATCATTAATGTTATATTATTCTTATCTATTTTTTGTCTCCTATTATGAGTAGAAATGATCATAGTCTTTGTTTTTTGTACATTTAGTTTCAACTTATTCCTTTTCAGGTAGTTTTCAAGATTAATTAATTCATCATTCATTCTCTGAACAGCTGTCTCCAAGCAATCATCACCAATTGCCAATTGTTATATTTACCTACCATCTTTGGAAATCGAATATTTTCTGATTGATTCAAAAATATCGTTCATTTTAACCCTTTCAGGGTAACTGGTTAGCTGGGAAGACCACAGTTTGTTAGTCATGAGTAAAACTGCTCGTTGGCTGTTTCAGTATACCAGTGTGTTTTGTGGGTTGTCTAACATAGCAAAATTTGACGTGTTCATCGAAGACAGACCGAAATAAGTCGAAGCGCGTATAACGTGCATTTGTTTACTATAGTTGGACACTACTCAGAGGATCTGCTGAAACTGTGTGAATTTGTTATTTTTATTTATGAATGGTGGAAAAATGCCTCCAAAGTTATTTACTTATATCTTACTTATGCATTTTCATGAATATATTGAACGTAAATGTTTCATTTCTTTCGAAATTACTAATTTTGTTGGGGTCTCCTGAAGTGACCACTGGGCACTTACGTAATCGTGTTATCTTATTTTAGTTCTGAGGAAGCAAGTTTGGAGTACCTACCAACTGAATAGGCTTGCCAATTTTCGAAAGGACCAACCCGGGAGATTTTTTTTAAGGAGTTTAGTAGGGGGGGGGTTGAAGAAAATGTCAATCATTTATTTATTTTTAATTTATGTATACTCTGCTTCTAATATTTGACAGTTTTTTACCATAAAATCATAATCATTAAAAATCGAAGTTTGATTAGTAGAGCGCCGTTGCGTATAATTTTAAAAAAACTGGAGAAATTAGTCACCCCGGGAAGTTGACCATTATTACCGGAATCATCCGGGCAATCCGGGAGGGTTGGGAACCCAATAACTGAATATTTAGAAAATCTTCCTGCAGATGACTTGTACGATTTGTAAGAAATGTTCAGCGTGCAAAGTAGAATTGTGTTTGAAACATGACAAAAACTGTTTCATGTTATATTACGCAAAATAGGTTATATGTTCCTACTGGTTATGTGGAGTGACCACATCCTGCAGGATAATCCTTGTGTTTTTTTATCTTGAAATTTGTTTCATTTTCTTCGAGTATCTCTAATAAACCATTATCAAACCATACATATTTTTTCCACAAAAAAATAATTTGGGCCGGAAAGGGTTTCAAGATCAGCGAAATTATCTTTCAAGAACAGGTAGACATAGATTCACGAGCTTCAGTTTTTAAAAATGATCAAGGAATCATCTATTATGATCCATATAAATAATTAAAACTTTCTCAAAGAGATATTTAGTTTCTCTATATTTTTGATTAATTACCATCATTGTAAATTTGGACTTTCTTCAACCACTGAATTGAGCCAGAATATTGGAAATTTCATTAATATCTCAAGAACAACAAATTGGCTTTCTTTGGAAATTGGTTTTTCTTAGTCTTGAACTGAAGTAATTAGATTAAGAACTCATTCTCACATTTCCAATCATATCATAAAAGAAAAGTTTTTCTGGAACAATTAGGACACTTACGTCATTTTTTAACCCTCTTGCTCACCTTGTCCTCAATTGAGGACAACCTACTTTAGATTTTTTCCTATGAAGTGCCGCTTGCTCTTACTTCGGTCACATTGTTCTCAGTTGTGGACATCATATACTTCCAAATGAATATATGTGCTGCCATCTACAAAAAAATTCATTCATTTGAAATATAGATTTCCGTAGGGTAGCTGTGACAGCAGTGTAGCGCTCTACTGTTTATTTTTTTGTTAGTTATATTCGTTAGACCACGTGTTTGATAACTGTTTGTTCACGTTCACAATAAGTGTAGACTTGTTCCAAAGTAATTGTGTTTGGTGATTTTTGTGCATATTGTAATCAGCGATTTTTGAAAGTGTGGTGTCCTAATTTGAGGACATTGTGAGCTAGCGGTAAACGCAACATCTAGGTAAATATAACAGCACTTTTATTTTATTTCTGCAAAAGTTAAATTTTATACATTTTAGTACTTCGAAAATGGACCATTCATGAAATACCATACCCTGTAATGTTATTTTAATAAAACATATTAATATTTTACCCTCTGAACATACTTCTGAAAATTGTTGTCTTCCATCAGCTCACGATGTCCTCAATTGGGGACATATCATAGTGCCCATCAGCTCATGATGTCCTCAATTGGGGACATGTCATAGTGCCCAAACGGAGCATTTTGAAAATCTGAATTTAACTTCGAAAATGTTCAAAAAATCATAAGTTGCATCACAGTAAATTTCAGATTTTTCGCTTCAATAGTTTTAATTCGTGACCGAGAGGGTTAATTCGATATTTACAGGTTCTATCATAGTCTATGTTTTGAGTAACTATTATAATTCTCTAAATATGACATTTAGATGGAACAAATGTAAAAATTTATTGAAATAATCTATAAATATCCATTTTCTACATTATGACCCATCTATAGAAACTGAAAAAAAAAAACAAGCACCCTAACAAATACATTAATAAAAAATATAAATGTTTCCATTATTTCTTTATTTCGTCATTTAATGAAACAATGGTTCAAGGTTCTGCATCTTCTTGCAACTTGTGCAAATATGACTTCTTTTTCTGTGCAACACGATTCTTGCGTTCAGCCAGGGTAAGCTTCTTCTTATTCCATCTCTTGGGCTTGGTTGTTGTTTCTGTTTTTTCTTTCTTATCGTGAGATGGGTCAGCTCTGATTGCAGCGTGGGCTTTTTTGTAAATCTCTTCAATCTGAAAAAAATATATACTTTCTCAATTATGTCTAGGAGTTACTTCTTTAGTACCTTATAAACATTAAAATACAAAATCAATAACTTTTTTCTTCTTGTATTATTGTAAACTACGATTTTTTTCAGAACAATTATGAATGAAAAACATCCAACTCATGATAAAGCAATATAGAGAACACGCCTGGTTAAATGCATGCGAAAAAATCAACGCTTCTAGAGGAAAAGCTTTTTACCAACAAGTTAATAAATTGTCAAAATACAAAAAATACCAGGAAATACCAAATACTTTAGAAGAGAACAATAGAGAATACAGATCAGAGCAGGAGAAAGCGGACCTTTTTGCTACATATTTCCAAGATACATTTAAATATGATGAAAATGTAGACTACGACAATACAACAGAGGCACTGGTTGACAGATGGTATGAACAGACCTTTGGCGGTGATGGACTAGAGGAGTCGACAAACATAAAAATAGAAGAAAATACTTACTATGAAATACTAAACAAAAGTAAGAATAGCGCACCAGGAATAGATCAAATAACCTGGAAAATTATCAAGCAATTAAACCAAGAAATACACACGCACATCATTGAAATATTTGAATATTGCATAAACAACCATGTTTTTCCACAAATCTGGAAAACAGGCGCTATAACGACAATTGCAAAACCAAATCTGGACAACAAAAAAGTCAAAAACTATCGACCCATTACCCTTCTATCTGTACTCGGGAAATTATTTGAAAAAATAATTAAAACAAAACTAGAAGATTACCATGAACAAGATATTGCTGCTTTTCAGTTTGGATTCCGAAATAAGAAGTCTACTATCCACCCACTTACAATACTTACTTCAAACATTCAAAATGCTCAACTGAACAATATGAAAACTGAAACACTGGCTCTAGACATAAATAAAGCATTTGACAGCATGTGGCACAAGGGACTACTATATAAATCGAATATACTAAAGACACCGAAGTACCTAATAAAGATAATTAAAAAGTTTCTAGAAAACAGACAACTAACAGTAAGAATACACAATACAACATCCAAATACTTCTCCCCAGAACAAGGAACACCCCAAGGATCCCCTCTGTCACCGATACTATATAATATATACTGCTCCGATATATGCTCTGAATTCAACCAAAATCAATATGTCTTACAATATGCGGATGACACCCTACTAGTATCACATGAAAAAACATTACAGAAATGTATTAACAAAATACAAGAACACGTGGACAAAACGAACGCATGGTTTTCAAAGTGGCGCCTAAAACCAAATCCTAATAAGTGCCAATACATTATTTACAACCATAGGATCACACAAAATTCACCAACAATAACAATAAACGGAATGAATAAAACACCCGCATCTTCTATGAAATACCTGGGAATTTTGTTTGACAATAAAATAAATTTCAAGCTTCACACACTGTCAATAAAGAAAAAAGCAATAAATAGAGCAAAACATTTCAGACACCTAACATACGGGAACAGAGGGATAAGCCTTGAAAATTAAAATATATAAAACAATATGCAGACCTTTGATAGAGTATACACATACAATCTACGCAAACTGCAAATCATCAACGCTTAAAAACATAGAAGTAGCAGAAAGATCAGCTCTACGTACAATCACTAGAATAAGACATCCACTAAACAGACTACACGACCCCTCCAATGAGCTACTATACGCAAGAACAAACATAGAACCAATCAAAAATAGACTTAACCAACTGAATCAAAAGTTCCACACAAGATTAGACAAAATGGAAGATATTCTACCACTGTTCCACTCCACTTACAACAAGGACCATACAAGAAGAAGATTCCCTACAGAGACTCTCCTTGAAGCGCTAACTTGAAATAAAATATGATTGTACATTAAACAGGCTGAAGGATCCAAGGTCGATAGCCATTTGTATGTATGTATGTATACATATAATAAAGATCTGTTATTATTATTATTATTATTATGAATACGACGATGTTTTCGGAGAAGTATAGTCTTTGTCGTGGTCAAGAATATTAATTTACCATTTGATATTCTCTTACTAGTTTTTTTATCATTAAATATTAATACTTGCAAAGTAAAAATGGCATCTAACTATAAAATATTAGTCAACTTTGGGGTAATTCATATTGAATGAATTGAAATAATATAATGAAAAACACGGGTCTTAAAACCGCTGAAATAATTTTATTTTAGACTAGATTCACTTGCTTTATCAAGTACTTAACTGAATTCATATACCATAAAACTTCTTTTTTATATTTCTATCGACTCTGCTACCTTGGCGATGGTTTCTTAGGTTGAATCGATGCTTCTTTCTTGTAGCCATAGGGCTAATAGGTTTTAAAACAATGTATATTACCCAGTAGAATTTTAAACTCATTTTAACCATTGAAAACTCATGGACATGTACAACATCCATATCTTAGCCTGGATTCGAACCCGGTACAGTCTGTGCCCTAGACTGTTTCCCAGCCGTATTGGGATCTGACATTCCAGTTGGCGCATCTGGAGGCCAGATGGATGAAGTTTGTATTTTCAACATCAACATATGCAATTGCATGTAAAAGTCTGATTTAAATATAACAAATTACGGTACAAAAAGTGAAAAATGGAAAATTACGTAGAATCAGCAAGTCTAGGGAGTGATGTTGCGTAAAAAGTTGTATTTCAAAAGCATATACAAATGCAAGTGTCAGCTTTCATCAGTTTCCGAAGCCAACAAAAAATTTTGTAGTCTCAACCATTTTGGAGAAAACAAACCATCAAATGAAGAAATTTTTGCACTTAATGATTTTTTCATATCAAGGTAAGGAATATATAACTATAGTCTATGCAGTCTAAGTTGGCGTGTACGTCACAGTCATGCGCAAATAACGACGCAAGGCTGCCTACCCAAATAAATAAAATTTGAAATGGTCAAAATTCATATCTGTCGTAAGTAATTTTCTGAAAAAGTAGTTATATGGTGATAGTGACCGGATCATCCATTTCGACAAATATTCTGTTCTTAACATATCAAATCGTATGTATCTCTCAAGAAAAACTAACATTCCGAGTAGTGAAAATAAGTTGAATGTTCGTTAAGTTGTCATTTAATTGAAAAATTTGCAATGTTGTCGGACCCTCTCGACCAACGCGCCGGTAATCGGCATTTCACGTTTGACAGTCGCCGAGTAACCTAGAAGATTTTGTAATTATTAAGTTTGATTTATCGATCGATGAATATGGATTCCATATAGATAGACACTTCTGGTAGAGAATAATGGTCAATTTGAATTTACCGCTCCAAATCCCCGCCATGTCCATCATGCAAGATATCTCATTTTGTTGAAAATTGGGTTAGCTATTTAAATTTAAGATTATTTATTACGTCTGGCAACAGTGTTCACGATCGACGTCACATACAATTGGTGACGTACACGCCAACGGTCGCTGGACAGACTATATCATCTCAAAAACTAATTTGACAATAATAGCGTACTGAGATAGCATCAAAAATGTTTTTAGTGCCTAAACTTGTCCTTACCATAATAATTGATATATAAATAATATATCGTATAGAGGCAGATGACTTTATAACTCTGTACAAGTTTTGTGAAATGGATTTTAATTGATGTTCCTATAAAATAATATATAAGAATGAAACTGAATCATCCTAAAAAATACATATATAGGAAATTAATGTAGTCCAATTGCGACGCCTCATATCAATAGGTATATGATGCAATTTTTATTGGACGTAAACTCCCGATGTTAGAAAAGTAAAACAGAATAGCATTATTAAAGCTTGAAAATGGATTAAAATTTCCAGAACATGATTAATATTTGATTTACATAAAAATAGCATGCATATATATATATATATATATATATATATATATATATATATATATATATATATATATATATATATATAAAAATAAATATATATATATATATATATATATATATATATATATATATATATATAAGAAATTTTTTTGTTTATTGCACTATTCGTAATTTAAGTTCATTGAAAATTATTTTCTACTTTTTAGTTCGATTTTTTATTAAAGCGTGTTTTAACTTTTTTTAAACTATTTTAAATCTATATAAGTAGTGTATATAGTCATTTATGAATATGGTTCTCACTAGATGTCGTTGCAAACCTCAAAGTTCGGTAGATTTAAATAGAAATCTGTAGCTGAGAGATGATTGGGATCGATATTGACAGATTCCTCTACAGCATCAAAGTTAATTTACAGAATTCTGTAGTTTATGAATTACTGTTTTTCTAGAGTAGTGGTAGAGGGCGCTACGACCCGAACTACCAAAATGGTGACGTCTGCAGTTATCGAGTGATTTTAAAACAGATTTCACATCTGTAAATCATAATTTATAATAATTATTCTCACTAGATAGCGCTACCAATTATCGAGTGATCGAAAATACTTATCACAAAAACTCGCTTTCGTGAGTTCTCTGGATTTTTGCGTCTATTTACTGCATATTAGTAGAAATTTGATAGATTTAAAAAATAGTGCCGCCTTCTAGCTATCTGAAATGAAGTGTTAGTGACTATGTAGTTATTAATTTGCAACATTAATTATATTTAATAAGAATACATTTATTTTAAATATATATATATATATATATATATATATATATATATATATATATATATATATATATATATATATATATATATATATATATATATATATATATATATATATATATATATATATATATATATATATTTATATATATTTATATATATATTTATATATATATATATATATAAATATATTAATTATATATATATTTATATATATATATATATATATATATATATATATATATATAATCTCTTGATAATTATTAGCAATAACAGGCTGGTTGAATCTTAAAAAACTCGATTTAATTAATAAATTGACGTTTCATTATGACATTTATAGTTATTCAAAATTTTGAACAAAATTGAAAATTCTTTGACATTTATTGACTTGATAAAATTGAATATTGATCTGTCTTGTTAAAAATTCTTTCAGTCTAATATTAACATTCAAAATTGTTTCATTAGAAGGCAAGGGAAACTACAGAAACCTTTACCTATGTAATGTTCGAAAATAATAATAATAGAGTACTATTTATTTAACAGAAAGAAATTAGTCACGGGAAAATATTAAAAAAGTAGAGCAGAATCATCGGTATAGAACGTTTATATGGAAGCAGCCGTTGACACGTGTTTCGGACTCTTTGGTCCTCATCAGAACGGCGTAGCTAAGTATTGGATTGAAAATTTGGAGATGAAAATAGTTTAATAAATAAAATCCTCTGTTATGGAAGAAAATCACTTATTTGTGGTTTATTGTTTGAACTCTCCGGTATTGGAGATTTGGTCAAACTTTGCCACGGAGGCGATTAATTCCATCCGAGAGATCTTAGAAAGAGTAAATTGATATTAAAAAAGAAAATTAGTTTTGGGAAAATATTAAACAAGTAAAGCAAAAATTATCGGTATAGTTCGTTTATATGGAAGTAGCTGTTTTTAATGAAATTTTTATAATAAAATCCTCTGTTATGGAAGAAAATCACTTATTTGTGGTTTATTGTTTGAACTCTCCGGTATGGGAGATTTGGTCAAACTTTGCCACGGAGGCGATTAATTCCATCCGAGAGATCTCAGAAAGAGTAAATTAACATTAAAAAAGCAAATTAGTTTTTGGGAAATATTAAACAAGTAAAGCAAAAATTATCGGTATAGTTTCGTTTATATGGAAGTAGCCGTTTTTAATGAAAATTTTAATTTAGAATTTCAAATTTTTTAAATGAAAAAGGGTACTTACATATAAAACAATGTAGTTTGGGATCATTGCCATATTTTCAGCTAGCAATATTTAATTATTTATTCGAATTGTTGTTGCCTGTGATTTATTTTTAATCTCTTGATAATTATTAGCAATAACAGGCTGGTTGAATCTTAAAAAACTCGATTTAATTAATAAATTGACGTTTCATTATGACATTTATAGTTATTCAAAATTTTGAACAAAATTGAAAATTCTTTGACATTTATTGACTTGATAAAATTGAATATTGATCTGTCTTGTTAAAAATTCTTTCAGTCTAATATTAACATTCAAAATTGTTTCATTAGAAGGCAAGGGAAACTACAGAAACCTTTACCTATGTAATGTTCGAAAATAATAATAATAGAGTACTATTTATTTAACAGAAAGAAATTAGTCACGGGAAAATATTAAAAGAGTAGAGCAGAATCATCGGTATAGAACGTTTATATGGAAGCAGCCGTTTTATTCATTCTCAATTTTTTAGTTATGCTAAAGAGCGTGTTTTATATTTTTTTCTAAACTATTATTTATCTTTGCTTGATGAAAGAAATTTTTATGTTTACACTATCCTCAATTTAAAATTATTGAAAATTATTTTCTACTTTTCAGTTTGCTTTTCTATTAAAGCGTGTTTTTTTAGTTTTTTTTAAACCATTATTTATTTTCTACTTTTTAGTTCGCTTATCTACAAAAGCGTGTTTTTAAGTTTTTTTAAACTATTATTCATTTTCAATTTTTTAGTTATGCTAAAGAGCGTGTTTTTTATTTTTTTCTAAACTATTATTTATCTTTGCTTGACGAAAGAAATTTTTATGTTTACACTATCCTCAATTTAAAATTATTGAAAATTATTTTCTACTTTTCAGTTTGCTTTTCTATTAAAGCGTGTTTTTTTAGTTTTTTTAAACCATTATTTTCTACTTTTTAGTTCGCTTATCTACAACAGCGTGTTTTTGAGTTTTTTTTAACTATTATTCATTTTCAATTTTTTAGTTATGCTAAAGAGCGTGTTTTATATTTTTTTCTAAACTATTATTTATCTTTGCTTGATGAAAGAAATTTTTATGTTTACACTATCCTCAATGTAAAATTATTCAAAATTATTTTCTACTTTTCAATTTGCTTTTCTATTAAAGCGTGTTTTTTTAGTTTTTTTAAACCATTATTTTCTACTTTTTAGTTCGCTTATCTACAACAGCGTGTTTTTGAGTTTTTTTAAACTATTATTCATTTTCAATTTTTTAGTTATGCTAAAGAGCGTGTTTTATATTTTTTTCTAAACTATTATTTATCTTTGCTTGATGAAAGAAATTTTTATGTTTACACTATCCTCAATTTAAAATTATTGAAAATTATTTTCTACTTTTCAGTTTGCTTTTCTATTAAAGCGTGTTTTTTTAGTTTTTTTAAACCATTATTTTCTACTTTTTAGTTCGCTTATCTACAACAGCGTGTTTTTGAGTTTTTTTTAACTATTATTCATTTTCAATTTTTTAGTTATGCTAAAGAGCGTGTTTTTTATTTTTTTCTAAACTATTATTTATCTTTGCTTGAAGAAAGAAATTTTTATGTTTACACTATCCTCAATTTAAAATTATTGAAAATTATTTTCTACTTTTCAGTTTGCTTTTCTATTAAAGCGTGTTTTTTTAGTTTTTTTTAAAACCATTATTTTCTACTTTTTAGTTCGCTTATCTACAACAGCGTGTTTTTAAGTTTTTTTAAACTATTATTCATTTTCAATGTGTTTTATATTTTTTTCTAAACTATTATTTATCTTTGCTTCTATATTTTTAAAACGTTTTAATACGCGTACTAAGACACTACCGGGTATCAGATTCAGAAAATCGCCAATCCGACGTTTCGAACGGGGTGAAAATCACGTTCAAAGATTCACACCAAGCTAATAAAAGCGCGTTTTAAAAATTACAATTCAGTATAACAGTATTTGAATGCTGACATATACCTGATCCGCATTGATTCCCAACTTGATGTATTTATTAAACTGCCTCTTGAAAGCGTCAGAGTCTTCCTCCTCAAGAGATTTCATGTACTCGGCTACATGTTGTCCAAATATATGACCTCTATGAACTTCAGCATTGAAACTTTTAGATTCATTGTCATAACCTGGAAATCTCTTCGTCGAATGGGGAATGTTAAGACCACCATCAACCGCACCTTTCATTGCTGCAAACACTCGAGCTCCAGTGGTAGTACGATTGAGTCCAACGTCTAAATAGCACCTGCATAGAAAACCGTAGCAATTAGATATAAGGGTACAATAACCGTGTAATTATATTTGAAAATCGATTGTTCAGAAACAGAATATAATCATAAAATATGGTTTCACCTTTAATATCTGTCGGCTTCTGTATAGAACATACTTCAGCCTAAGACATTGCAGGATTACCATTTCAGATGACGCGCATGTCAAGTTATCATCATTGAAATAGCAAATCAAAACAAATCAAAAGCATATATTGAGAAAAAAATGTTTTTACTATCTAATTATTCTGTATGAGCAGTTATTAAGTTTTCAAACCTTCTTCAGTCCTTTATGAAATATGAGTTTACTCTCCTATAAACTCAAATTTCACCACTGAAATAGCGGAAAAATTAAGTATACACAACTCTATTCTGAAGTGTTACTACAACTATAGTCTGTCCAGCGACCGTTGGCGTGTACGTCACCAATTGTATATGAGGTCGATCGTGAACACTGTTGCCAGACGTAATAAATAATCTGAAATCTAAATAGCTAACCCAATTTTCAACAAAATGAGATATCTTGCATGTTTGACATGGCGGGGATTTTTAGCGGTAAATTCAAATTGGCCATTATTCCCTACCAGAAAAGTCTATTTATATGGAATCCATATTCATCGATCGATAAATCAAACTTAATTACAAAATCTTCTAGGTTACTCAGCGACTGTCAAACGTGAAATGCCGATTACCCGTTGGTCGAGAGGGTCCGACAACATTGCAAATTTTTCAATTAAATGACAACTTAACAAACATTCAACTTATTTTCATTACTCGGAATGATAGTTTTTCTTGAGAGATACATACGATTTGATATGTTAAGAACAGAATATTTGTCGAAATGGATGATCCGGTCAGTATCACCATATAACTACTTTTTCAGAAAATTACTTACGACAGATATGAATTTTGACCATTTCGAATTTTATTTATTTGGGTAGGCAGCCTTGCGTCGTTATTTGCGCATGACTGTGACGTACACGCCAACTTAGACTGGACAGACTATATAACATATTTTGAAGGAATTTTCATTATTAAATCTGTGCCAACCAGTGTTGCCAGGTCTACCGTTTTTGCGGTAGATCTACCGTTTTCATAGTATTGGCTACCGCTCTACCGCGAAGCTAACAATATCTACCGCTGACCTTAAACTTCCAGTCATACTTTTGCAAATGAATTTGTAGATAATTTTTAGTTAAATTATAACATAAATATTGACAAACATAGGAAATAATCAGTTATACATTACAATCTATTGCTTACATGGGGCGACATCACTATTGCCCTTAATAAATTGCAAAATAATTCAAAACCGTAGCCACGCCTACAAATCTACGACCCAGGACGGTAAACGGGCTTCAGAGGAATTTTGTTGTTAGAAATGATTAGCTTCTGATTGGTCGAATTGTCACACTTTCAAACGAATTTCATGTTGAAAGATATTTTCTATAAACTTTTGTATATTAGCTTTAGCTGTTACAATAAAATTATTTTGGTCAATCGAGATTTTTTAATTTTAATGATTACTTCATCAGAAGGGGTCATAAATTATTACACCTTTTTTAAAATTATGTCATTTACATACTTGCGTAAGTAGTAAACCACTTATATTTCGCAACAATAGTGATGTTTAAACATTTCATAATATATCTACCGTTTTATTTTTGAATCTACCGCTTTTTTCGTGACAAGTCTACCGCTCAACATATTCTGGACCTGGCAACACTGGTACCAAAGTACATAACATAACTGAAACTTGATATCTATGTAGAACTTAAAAGTCCAGTTCTAAAAATTTGATATTCAAAAAACATTTTAATTAAAAACAGTTTCGTATTTTATCTATGGGAAAATGTGATATTTCAAGAAATTAATATCTGAAGTTGAAGATATCAACTAACACAAAATTGATTCAACTCTATATTGTGAACATTTAACCCAGTATTCTCCTAAGAAATCAAACAAAACTAGTTTAATTTGATGTTTACTTTGTATACTCAAATAGATAAAAATATTTTCAACAACTTCCATATTGTATCTCACACAAATAATTGCGTAACAAAATTAATGTAGAATAATAAATTTTCATTAAACATTTCTACAAATCAAGTTAATTACAAATTGAGATAGGTACCATACAGGAAATCTTGTCAGAGACACTTCAGATGCAGAAGTTAACTAGTTTCTTCATTTTACTAAACAATACATTTGTTTGATACAACAATTCATATGAATGTGCCTTTATGAATATCTTTAAAAAGATAAAAATGTTTCATATCTTTAGTTTAATAAAAAGTCATTCTTTATAAAACATGATTTTCAGTATGCACAATATCTATCCAATATTGACTAATTAGCCCAAAAAATTTCTCACCTGAATGCTCCTGGACCATCTTCAACTGCTTCCACGTTGTATTCATCACCATTTACTTCTGTATTACCTTCATAAAGAACATCTAGTCCCAATTGTTTCAGTAATCGACGAGCCAAAAGAAGTCCAGTACAATATGCAGCAGCATAGTTAGTAAGTCCTACTTTGACTCCATATTTTGGTAATTCATGTGAATATGCAGCACATACAATTTTATCACCCTCAATTCGCGAATATGCAACTTGGCAAGTTATATCACGGTTTGATAATCTCACTATAAGACGATACTTGGGTGTATTATACTTATTTTTGTCTTGAATTATCAAACGCTTACGCGCATAATAATCAGTTTTACCTTCACGGCGTCTCTTGAATTTCACCTGGTACCTTTTGAAGTACTGTTTATTTTTTACGACTTTCACGAAACCCTGCAATAATACAAACTGTTAACAATACATAATACAGATAATGAGCAATGAATCAAAAAATTAAATAAATTAATAATCACAATAAGTTAACTCAAATTTTCTAATAGACACATGATCGTAGAGAATTTATGAATATTGTCCACTATACCTCTAACCTCAATATAGCATAAAATTTTTAATCCTATTTCATCTCACATAATCTGTTCCTTTATTATTTCAATTAAAAATATTTACAAGCTCCTTGACGAATACTATAAAATTCAGTTGTAATTTTTTATATTGAACTTACCATATCGCAGATTCAACAAAGGAAAGAAAGTATATTTTTCATAGAGCAACGCAATAAGGTATTAAAAGGAGGATCAACATTCAACGCAGACGCGTCGAAAGTAGAGTCATAGAAGCATAGTTGCTAAGAAATGTCAAATTGAGGATGTCAAATACCGGCAATAATGGGAGCTTTCCAACTACGACACAGAGCGACACTGTGCCACGGTGTTCATCGCTTCTTGTTCCAACTACGACACAGTGACACACGGCCGAACACAAAAAAAAGTTGAGTTGGAGCGTGTAGTGTTAAATTAATATTTCACTTACAGTTTTCATTATTTAACGTGATACAAAAATGGATAATGACGGTGTCGCTAATTCGTAATAAACCGAAACAGAAATCACTTGTCCATTGCCTTTTGAAATAACGATGGCTGCACTCTCTGGCGTTTACATAAAAATCAAAAAGGCTTTCCAACAAGCACCCGTACACTGTGTTCTGTAGTGTGACACTGGCACGGTGCTGCCTTGTTGGAAAGCTCCCTCCAACGTCATGCTATTCTTTAACAATATTTTTTTCAAGGTTACATTAGTAATCGATCAAACAGCCACAATAAGCTAAAAAAAATTCAACATAACTGGCTATGGAGTTTACGAAATATTAATGTAAATACTATATTCTACATAAGTAGATCTGCTAAAACAACAGATGTTCTTAAATACTTACGAATTAATAGTACATACGCGATTTGAAATTCAAAAGTTTTATCATAGAAATCTTAATATGAGTAAGTATATATAAGTATTATATATCTATGAGTTTTATTCTGAATAGAGCCTTGACAGTTAATGTTGTCGAAACAGTGAATGAATTTATACTTATAATATACATATTTAAAATTATGTTTTACTAGTAACTTATCTCATCTTTATTTATTGTATAACTTTCGACACCTATTTATGAAACTGAAGTATTTTTTGATCAACAGTCAGTCTTCTGAAAATGTAATGTCACGTTGACATTTATTTTATAATATATTAGAAATCTGAACTTGAAATCTTTGAAAGTAAAAAAATATTCAACGAAGTTATTACGGCTTCCCCTCCTTTGGGCTTAATTTATGCTTTAGAGCGAGGCCCTAAGGCCCGGTTGTACAGTAACGGTTTAAGCCATGGTTCTACTGAGCTAGGTTCAAGGATGAACTCGGTTCAATAATAGCTTTCAGTTGTACAGGTTATTTTGAAGACAAGCTTTACTAAGGAAAAGAAAACACACGTGTTTCATTCCTCCCTGAAGTATGTGTCAGGGAGGCGGGCAGCTTGAGTTTTGGATTAACTCCTTCAGCCAGATCAGAGGATACACTTGTATATACAAGTGCATTAAGGATAAGTGAGACGGGATATTTATGGAACATAGGAAGTGTGGGTAGGGTTCAGAGGATTAATACTGGCCCAGCATTCGCCTTGTAAGTTTGCAAGCAGTGACTTACATTACCATGAGGAAACCTCTGAAAAAAACTCATGGCAGACCAGTCGGCCCCGGGGTTTGAACCCGAGACCTCCCAAATACTAGCCAGCGTACCGGCCTAACGTACTCGACTAACTAGCTTGGTAGCTTTACTAAACCGAGTTCAAGATAATAATATGTGCTATGTTGGTATAGTTTGCACATGCGCTGCTAATTTTTTTGTCATTGCTGATGAATGCAGAGCAGCAGCATTGCAGATATTCTGCGACTTCCTTTAATTTGAAAAAGGACACGGAACTTATATGTTGCATCGTGAAACGGTATGCCAAGCTGTATCTTTTTAAAACGAATTAAAACCCAGAGTCTTACTCACAAAAAATAAATAAATTAAAAATAGAGTCAAATGGAATAATTGAGCAAAATAAATTAAGAATTAAAAATTCATCAATAGAGAAGCATAATTATTAGGTATGCTTTAAAAATTAAAAAGAATAAGCTTCTTCTAATGATTACATAATGATGGGCATAAAAATTTGAATCCCATATCATACTCTTAAAAAAATCTTTTTTGTAGTAGATACTTTTATTTCATTTACTATTAAAATATAACTTTTTTATTAACAAATTAACCTATTATAAAACACAATAAATTAACATTGTTCATTTTCAATACTTTTTAATTTTTACAGCATACAATTCTTAACTTATTTTGCTCAATTATTCCATCTGACTCTATTTTTTATTTATTTAATTTTTTTCTGAGTAAGACTTTGGGTTTTAATTTGTTTTAAAAAGATGCAGCTTGGCGTACCGTTTCACAATCCACATCACGGAATTGATGGAGCGAGCCATGAAAATTCACTTCTACTCCGAATGAAATATGTTATTTTATTTTCAAACATTTTAAAATTCATAAAAATCTGAATATACATTTTTGGATTGATTCAGATTTACGCACATAATTCTATCCACTTACGATCGTTATGAATTATGGAATATTTGCCTAGTTACGGTTGGATTCTGACAGATATATAGTAAAATAATTGATAGTTATAATTCGCAACCTGGTGAGAAGTGGTTGAAAGTGAAAATGACGTTTGAATTGGAGAATTTTTTGTTCATGGTTACCAATTCATCTTTTGCAGAGTAACACTTTTCCTGCCGCCGGCCGGAAAAGTGTTGCATAGCAACACTTCTCCTCCTTGGCGAAGAAATAGAACTTTTCTATGATCCTGTCAATCGAGAAATGACGTTATTATTGTACGTTTGAAAATAAAAAATATTATTTAAAAAGTGTTGTCAGCAAATGTCAATAAATTTTCTTAGTATTATTGGAAATTTATAAGTTATAAAATTAAGGTCAAAGTACATTTTATTGTATGCGGGAGACGCGATGATAACTGATTGAAAATTGAGGCGCGAATCCTGTAAGGTTGAGAAACGCTGGCTTACATCCATTTATCTTGATGCACTGATTAATTTTGTGCGGATAACATAGTTGAAATGGCTCCAAGCCTCGATAAATTGTATAATTTTAAAGACAATAAAGCATATTTGGATTTGATTTTATTTGAAGCTAAAGTAGTTTGAAAAATATTGTGACGGTTTGTGTAACCTTGTTTGGTGGAAATATTTTTCAGAGGATCATACTGACTCATACATACGATATAACCTCTGAAAAACTCAATGCTAGTCGATTCCTGGGTTTGAACCCAGGATCTCCCGAATGTTGATAGACGTCTATGTACACTAGGTTACTTTCGATGCAATCGATCTGTGCGATGACAGTTCTACGAATTACCAACCGCACTTGTTTTCCTCTAAAAAAGGAAAGAAAAGGAGGGCTCTGTGTTTTATTCGTTCCTCAAATATGCTTCAGCCTTTCAACTTGTATATACAAGTGCGTTTACACAGCATTCGCAAGTTTGCTAAATGTAACTTATTTATTCCATGAAGATACCTCTGAGAACATGGCAGACTAGTCGACTCTGGGGTTTGAACCCGGGACCTCTCAAACAGCGAGTCGGTTAGCTAAGTGTTTTTCTCGAACGTTTCACTTTTAGAAAAAAGAAATTGCGTCGAATGTTTGCCAACGGTTGATCTGCCGAAACTTCCATGTACCACAGAGCCGACTCTATTTTCTTTTTTCTGTTATTATGACCTACTCTGTGCCATACGAAAGGACGAATACAGGTCGAATAACGAAAAAGAAGAGGAAGTGTTTTAAAAAGTAATTGTCATTTATATTTTTTTGTGTCATATTTCATATTTTGGAAAAAATACATTCAACAAATAGTCTGTTTTAGATCATATCTTTATATCACTTAACCGAGCACATAACCATTTTAAATGATTGAATGAGTCTAAAAGACTTGCTAAGATGTCTTCAGATAGTGATGATTTAGATATTAAACAGGAATTGAGGAATATAGAGAATGTTATCAGTTTGACAAGGGCTAACATCGACTCTTTGAATGCCAAATTTGCTAGTTTTCAACATCCCCCCGCGATGTACTTGCAGGAATATGAGGATCTTACATCAAAACTTCATGAATTAGAAGCAGAAGAAAGGAGGTTGGTAGACACACTTAGTAACGGGAGGGAAAGTCCAGAAGATTTTAGTGAACAATACCAATATGAAACCCAACCTCAGTATGATTCGTTAATGAGGCCTAAATATTTTCTTAGGGCTCATTTACCTAATGGAAGGACTAGTGTGCAAGTTCGTGAGGGATTAACACTTCGTGAAGCTTTAGCCAAAGCTATGAAATTGAGAAATTTACATTGTGAAATGTGTTGTGTACGTGGGGGTGATTCGTGTCGGCCCATAAACTGGGATGTTGATATAAGTACCTTGAAATGCAAAGAAATTACAGTTGAAATTATAGATAAATTTCCTATACGTACTAGTATTTCACACAATTTTGCAAGAAAAACTTTTTTCTCTCTAGTTTTTTGTGAATGCTGTAGAAGACTTTTATTTCAAGGATTTCATTGTAGAACATGTGGTTATAAATTTCATCAAAGGTGTGCTGCAGGAGTTCCCTCATTATGCCATCAGGTGAGTGGGTTGTATATTATTGAATTTTATGACTTCCTGCTGAAATTATTGTAGATAGATGTACTATTTGTTTTGCACATGTTTATGAGAAGATTATGATGAGAAGACAATCTGTAAAGTAAGTGCAGTCTGTACCATATGAGTTATCAAATCTAATATGAATTTTAATGATAAAAGTTAACATGTTAACAGAAATTAATCCTGCGACAGATCCTGAAAAAATTGTCATGTATAAATAAGGAAATTTGATAGTTTGTTTTAAGTTAACTGTGAACTATCTCTTATAGTTCTGAAGGAAATGAATGAATTCTAGCTTCCAATAATAATCGTATATAAAATATCAGTATAGTTCATTGTCAATCAAAATTGAACTGACAATTTTTCAAAATATCAAAACATATCTAAATGTCAATATGTCTAGCTATATAATTAAGTATCTTACATAATATATCCTTATATAGTCATCACTGTATTAATAGAGGCACATGGTTGATACTCGAAAGATTTGTAATACACGTACCTAATATTTCCTTTACTCTTTCAAAGTTACTACTACAATACCATAACTATGTACTGTTTCCAGTAAGACCATATGATTGCTATCAAATACTATGGTTCAAACAGATACAACAAAATCTGCTATCTTTATAGGTATAAGGTAAAGGAATCCTTAAACGCTCTTTTAGTGAAACATCAATCAATCACTTCATGACATCCCTCTCTAAGATGAAGTGGGGTTCGATATATACTTATGATCAGGATATTCATGTTAATTCACAAACAATGTGTTACATACGTCAAAAATAGATATATAAGTAAATTCTTAATACAGTACATTCAGCCCAAGAACCAATCACTGACAGAAAAATATAGAATCAATACATGTCAAAGATTAAAAAAGCACATCACAATAACAGGTTAAAATTACATCAAAATACATAAACTAAAATCTTAATTAAATTAATACATGTCAAAATTTAAATGAAAACTCACATGTTAAAATCCGAACTAAAATAATCACTAACAGAATAGAAAGAATGTTTAATCAAATATGATTTTAGCCGAGTCTTAAAAGTTCTAAGAGGTAAAATTTTTACATCTGGTGGCAAGATATTAAACATTTTTAGTGCCCAGTATCCAGGGCCATCCCGACACCTCTCCAAGCGCCACAACTCCGGGACCAGGTCCCCCCTACCACGAGTGTTATAGTCATGAATGTCTTTATGCGTTTCAAACACTTCGATGTTTCTCCTCACATACACCAGGCATTCCAGGATGTACAAAGACGGCACAGTCAGCAGACCCATACTCACAAACATACACTGGCAGTCTTCCCTATAACCTAAACCGCTCATAATTCTTACAACTCTTCTCTGTAATCCAAAAACCCTGTGCGCATCCGCCGAATGTCCCCAAGCCAAAATTGCATAAGCAATATCTGAGTGGAATATGGCAAAGTATGCTGTTCTTAATACATTGGCGGAAACACATTGGGAGATATTTCTCAATACATATATGGACTTATTAAGTTTCTTTGATAATGCCTCTATGTGATTTCCCCATTGCAGCTTTGGATCCAAAACAACTCCCAAGAAATTAATTTCACCAAGATTAGGGACACTCAGTTCACGCATTGTGAACACAACCCGGTTAGTCTTCTCTACATTCAACAAAAGTCTGTTTCAACAAAATCAACTTTCGGCCCTCTCCCGTGCGACCATGGAACCCCTCAAAGACTCTTCCAAGGAATTAGCAGCGAAGGACACTGTGGCATCATCAGCAAATAGTGTATATTTCTCATTATTTGAGTTAGTTGGCAAGTCATTTATGTAGATTAAAAAGAGTATAGGCCCCAAAATCGAGCCTTGGGGTACTCCAATATCAATTTTGCTCCTTGCTGACGTCACCCCAGCCACCCTCACTACCTGATATCTTGATTCCAGATAAGATTTAATAAGCTGGATACTGTTAGTTGAGAATTTATAGTACTGAAGCTTGGAAAGAAGGATACCATGATCGACACAGTCGAACGCCTTGCTCAAGTCGCAGAACAAAACTGAATCATACTGCCTCTCATTAAATGCATCCAACACACCAGAAACAAGATCCAGGATACCCTGAGTAGTGTTCCTCTCCCTCCTGAATCCCCATTGGTGTTCAGTAAAATATGTAAGTTACCCATCATGTCAAAGTTTCGACATGAATATAAAGAACAGTATAAAGCTGTGAAAAAACATTATGACTTTGAAATAACTTCAGCCAAAAAGTCATTCTATAAGAACACTATATGTGAGTCACACAACAAATCAAAAACAGTTTGGGACATTGTAAAGAAACTTACCAACAAAAAGCAGACATCTCAAGCTCGACCAGATGGTGATGATATAGAACTTACAGCAAATTCTTCAACACTTTTTTCACCAATATTGCTCACTCAAGACGAAACACTCATGTGGTTTTGATGGAGCCCCAATGAGTATACTAAAAAATTGGCGTTTATTATGAACCGCTCATTTACTGAGGGGGTATTTCCCCAATCACTAAAGATGGCAATTGTAATCCCAGTCTATAAATAGTAGAACCCAGATGAAATGAGCAATTATAGACCTATAAGTCTGCTTAGCTCTTTTCCTGAAATCTTTGAGAAGGTGCTTGCTACTAGAATGTTACATTTCCTGAGGAATTTTCTTGTTTTCCACAGAAGCCAACATGGGTTTACCTTGGGGCGCAATACAGAGACAGCAGTATACGAGTTACTGCATGAAATAATGGAGAATGGAGATATACCACTCGGCCTTTTTCTGGATCTCTCCAAAGCGTTCGATTGTGTGGAACATGAATTGTTTTTGACGAAGTTGGACGCAATTGGTTTCAGGGATAATCAGCTCCGATTATTACGCAGCTATCTCAGTGGCAGATCGCAGAGGGTAGAAATGTCAGTGGATGGAACAAAATACAATTCTAAATGAGACTAATATCTCATTGGGTGTACCTCAGGGCAGTATTCTGGGGCCACTCCTGTTTGTGATATATATAAATGACTTCCATGAGTTATTCTTGGGTGAACCAGCTGAGCCGGTCCAGTATGCGGATGACTCAAGTGTCTTGGTAAAATCAAGCAGTATAACTTCAGCACTTGACATATCAAAAAGGCTTCTCACAAAGATTGCTGGTGCATTGAGAACCGCCTTCTCATAAATATTGGAAAAATGGTAATGGTGCGATTTGCTACAAATCTGTTGGGTGCTAGGCTCACTGAATCGATACAACATGATTCCGTCTCAATTGTACCTAGTACACAGGTAAAATTTTTGGGTGTGTTTGTGGATGGATTCCTCAGCTCATGGACCATCTTCGGAAGAAGTTGAACTCTGTGGTGTACTCGTTAATGGTTTTAAATAATCATGTGCACGCGAATGTCCTCAAGATTGTATATACGGCCAACTTTGGGTGTCTTATGTCATGTGGACTGATCTTTTGGGGCGCTTCTTCTTCTGCTTATCGGGTATTTGTTAGTCAGAAGTTTGCACTAAGAGTCCTATGTTCACTTAGGTATGGACAATCATGTAGAACCCACTTTAGAGGGATGGGTATTTTGACAGTCTTCGGGTTGTATATCTATCGCTTGCTGTGCTTTTTTGTGGGACATAGGTACTACTTTGAAGACTGAGAACCGCAGTGCGTTTACACATCGAACTGACCCATATTTTTATCCAGTCCATCGTTTAACCATAAGCTAAAGAGGAACAAAATACATGGCTATCAAGATATATAATAGTTTACCGAAGAATTTGAGGATCAGAGGAAATGGTGATAAGAAAGAACCTCTCAAATACTAGCCAGCGTACCTAAGTACTCGACTAACTAGCTTAGTGATTATCAGAGTTTGGATTGATCTTTATATACTTTCTTGATTGTTGTGCAGTCGTACCGGTTTGGGCGCCTCTCCCATGGGATGTTCTGTTCCCGGTGGATAATCCTAGCATCGTTCCACTTAATGTTGCGATGTTTTGTCTATACGTGGTCAGCAGTTCCTGATTTCGATGTTTCGGCTCTCCGTGTGTTTATTTGATGTTCTCCGATCGTAAGAGGTCTCTTCGTTTCACCGATTTATGCATCTCCACATTCACAGGGCACAAGGTATACGCAATTCATTATGTCCGGGGGTCCATCTGTTCTAGTTTTGGTCAGCCTTCTTCTTAAGATGTCCGACTTGAACGCTGTTTTTATGTTGTACTGCTGAGCAATTTCCTTTATCTTCTCGGATGTTCCCTTCACATAAGGTATTGTTATCATCTGGCAACTTGGGTTATCCTCTAATGGGCTTCTGTTCCTTTGACATTTCGCGATAGTCCTTGGTATTATCTTCTTGTTGTAACCACTTTGTATCAGGTCCCTTTCTTTATGTTCTATGAGCCGAGGATCGCTGCAAATCGTTGTCGCTCTCCTGAACACTGTCCTGATTATTCCATTAAATTAAATTCCTTCAATAGGTATAGTTTTATATTTCCCGATAAAGGAGACATCGAATTCTCAGAGTTCCCCTACAGATTTATTAAAGGATACAACCATTCATGTCTCTAGCGAAGTTTCAACTTGTACCAGTATTGCTAAACACTTCGCTTCCACTACCTTGTTAGCCACTTCCCTCCTTGTGATCCATGATCCAAAAGGGGTACTGATCATGTTTTGCGTGCATTCATTGATTAAAGCAGCGAAGCCAGTTCTATTTCATAAAAAATATGTAAATCGCTTGCAATTACCCATATATCCGCTTCGTTCGCCGGTTTTAGATTTGTGTAATACCAGTTCGTAAAAATCCATCGGAGTTGTGCATCTTGAGATGAATCCTCTCAACTCTAACCAGAACTCATTGATTACAAATGCGGATATCTTAACGTAGATATGTGCGGCAAGACCCTTCGACATGGAAGTTAGGATCGGATTTTCCGTTGGTTGATTCGCCTACCTATTTTGACTTGTGGTATTTTACCAGCGAATTGATTCCCATACAATGGTATTGAAAACTATCTTCGGGTGGGCCCGTATTGAACCAGTCCATATGAAAATACGTTCCATAATAAAAAGTTTTTCACTTCGCCTGATCATCCGAAAGATCCAATCACCAAATTCTAGGAAATGGAAGAGATTACTCATCTGGAAATTGGTTCATTCTGAGAATCAAGGAGTAGAAGGACTGTCCCAAAATAATTTGTTCGTCATCCTAAAGGTCGGGTTGAAGTAATATTACCATTTAAGGCTACGAATTGTCTTTTTACATCCTCCAGTTCCATTGTTCAAAGTAGTTTATTTTCCTTGGAGAGACGTTGAAGAGGGACGATCAGTTGAGAGATTTGCGTCATGCCTTTATGACCGATTATCTGACATCTGGTCATATGACTGAACTGTCGATTGTTGCACCAATACATGAAGGTTACATTATTCCTCATCATGCTGTTGTCCAAGTTTGAATAACAGGCCTGAATTTGTATTAGTTTTCGATGCGGATTTACGCAATCTCAATCTCTGCCACTAACATTTTCCTCTTAAAGAAAGGGACGGTCCTGAACTAAATGTTTAGCTTCTCTGTCGCCTTTTCTAGATGAACGTAACTCCTTTCGTTTAGGAGTTCGTCTACAACACACATGTTTGGAGTTTGATGCCGAACACCCTGCATTGCTTCATTAACGAAGCCAACTAACGACTTTTTCAATCAAAAAAAATTTTGGATTATATATTCGAGAAGCGCTGTCCAGAACATATTAAATAAGTGTTACCGATGTTTTCGACTCGGTGCTCAACTATATCAACCTACTATGGCTATTTTACCCTTTACTAGGGTTGCTGTTAAATCCTTCAGCTGCGTTGGAATTGATTATGGTGGATATAAATCGTTCAAAATTTAAGCGTATCTCTGCATAATTTTGTGCTTCTCGACCAAAGCCAATCATCTCGAGATCTTTCCCAGGCGCTGTCAGACGATTTATCACCCGCCGAGGTCGATTTTCTCGAATTCATAGTTAACATGGCACCAATTTTGTTGGTGCAACTAGTTTAATGAACAAATAAAGGTTGCAAGCTCCTACTACTCAATGAATTCAGTTGCAGGTATTACATGCCTTAAAACCCATTTTAATCGAGTTGTCGCCCCCCAACTTCAGACTTACTAGGAATTTATAAGTCTTGCCACCATATAGGTAGAGTCATTCCTTAATTATTAACCCTGCAAGTTCTGATCCCAAGGATTTAAATGTCCCACCTTCAGGATATTTTCTCATCATGAACCACTTACTGATTTTTCGGATCCCAATTGAATGTCTTCGAAATTACTTTTGCTGGTCGAGTTGCCCCTCTACATTCATGATACACCTCGCGTTGCTACCGTTGTATATATCTAGTGGTACCCTTACCCATTCGTCAGTCAAACTATGCCTTTGCTCAGTGCGTAGAAAAAGTTAGTTTGATGGATAGTCTAGAATTTTGATATTTCGTAGACGAAAGACCTTGAGAACTATTGTTCCATCCCAGGAATCTCGTCCACGTGATCTCCTTTCGAACCGACGATTGGACGGCATTACCTTCGATCGAGATCTTTCGGTACCGCGAGGCCCAATGGGGTCGTAGTAAATAGCCAAGACTTCGCAACCTCGAGGTTCGAGCAGATGGCGCGCCATAGGCGTGCCGTTCGACGGGGACAGGCGTGGGAGTAACATGGCATTTATATCCCATTTACTAGTAGTAAAACTGAAGTAGAGCCTAATTTCTGAAAAAGGAGTCTGAGGATGAAGGTGCATGCACCCGGCTCGTAAACTTCTTATAGGCTTGGTAGGCTCAGCAGATCGTCGTCAGTAGTACCTACCCAACCTCACTAACACGTGTCTCGGTCTCCAGTTTCGGGTTGCAGTCTTACTTTTCATAATATTACGCCATCAACATTGTCAACAAAATAACTTATCGACCACTATGATCAAATAGATTTATTACATAAATTGTTGCTTTTTCAAAACAATTAGAAAACTATTGACAATGGGGTAATAGTCCGTTAAATATAATATGTCAAGTAAATATAACAATTTTAGTAAAATAAGTTGTTTTACTTTAATTGATTTATAATGTTTTTAAAGAGATTTATTGTTACACTTCATGGTACATTCAGACCCGTAGCTTAGACACTTTTTATATTTTTCAACCATGAAAATGATGTTATATTTTGATGAAATTCAAATAATTCAAAAAACCTTGAGGTTTAGGAATTTTAAATCTCATTGAAACACTCCCTTATTTTGATCGGATAACCAGAAAACGCAATAATGAACAGGGTTTTTCATTTGAAAAAGAAAACTTTAATAATTTTGGACTTCTGCAACAACTGGTGTATTATGAAAATAATTTTAAAAAATTCCATTAATAGATCCCAATGTATCCCAAACATGAATCTTTTTGACACCCCCGTATTTTGGCCACAATAATCCGTGAATTACCATGACCTCCAGCTCACAGCTGAGAGATTTATATATTCTCCAAAAAAATCATCCTGTTTTAAAACCCATCTACAAACAGAGGCTCATTCAACATAAACGTTTTGTAGAAGACTCCAAAAAATCATGCTTTGGTGACTTCATTCAGCATTCTGAGAACAAAAATAAAGCATCTTGGTCAATCATTAATATCCTTAAAAACAAAAAACGCTCAGTACAACCTAATATGAAAATTATCCATGATGATCAACTTATAACATCCCCTAATGAAGTAGCCAATATTTTCAACAATTTTTTTATAGCAGCACCCAAAAACATATGTAATAGTATTCCACCAGCAAGTACATTCGACAGCTCTGAAAAATGAGCCAGGAGTGCCTTGCAATCTGTGGTTTTTCTACCTTTCACGGAAGACGAAATGGTTCACGTATTTGCAAAACTCAAAAACAAACCATCATCAGGACCTGGTGATCTCCCATGCAATATTATCAAGGAATTGAGCTCCTTTATGATGAAACCAATAACCCACATTGTGAATTTTTCTTTCGAAACAGGCGTTTTCCCGGATCGACTGAAGATTTCAAAAGTTATTCCAATACATAAAAAGAACGCCAAAACGGAGTTGAACAACTACAGACCAATATCTTTGACTCCAGTGTTTTCTAAAGTGTTTGAATATAGTATGCTGCATAGACTTAATCCATTTATTGAAAAATTCAACCTAATACCTAGTGAGCAACATGGTTTCAGGCAAAAAAAATCAATAAATACTGCCGCCGCGGAATCCATTACACATATCATAAATGCGCTGGATCAGAGGAGATATCCTGTTGGAATATACCTGGACTTGAGTAAGGCCTTTGATTGTGTGCCACATGATCGACTTCTGGACAAACTTTGGTCACTTGGTATCAGAGGCAAACTACATGACTGGTTCAAGTCCTTTCTCACTAACCGAAAACAATATTCCCTTATATTCCATGATGATGGAGGAGTGATCAGTTCACACACCTCAAGTATTGCACTTATAGAAATGGGAGTACCTCAGGGAAGCGTTGTAGCTCCTGTATTGTTCTCTCTTTATGTGGCAGATATAGTATATTACCTGGCCGATCTTAGAGTTGTTTTATATGCTGATGACCTGTCAATTCTTGTATCTAAGGAGTCACATGATCAGAACCAGACAGCTTGTGAGGATCTAATGTCGAAAATTGCATACTGGTTTTCTAAAAACATGCTTTACATAAATACAACAAAAACAGAGTTCCTTATTTTTCATGCGAAGCAAAAACAAATGGATAGTATATCTATGAATATTAATAACAATAACATCAATCAGAACAACAGCATTAAATTCTTAGGCATGAAAATCAGTGATACATTGGACTGGGAAGGTCACATAAATGATATAATCAAGGTGATTAATACCAAAATATTTCAGATACGGTGCATGTGCAGGGTACTGACGGTTCAAGCACTGAAACACTTCTATTATGCAGAGATCCAATCAAGATTGACTTACGGTATAATACTCTGGGGACATTCCACGGCTGCAAAGACACTCTTTATTGTTCAGAAAAAATGCATAAGAGCTCTGCTATGTAAAACTCAATACGAACCGAGTAAGCATCTATTCAGAAAACTTGAGATATTGCCTCTCCCATGCCTTTACATATTGGAAGTTGCATGTTACATCTATGAAAGGAAAAACAATCTGCTTTGTCGCAAGGAAATCCATGGCTATTTCACCCGAAACCAGAATTTTCTAAATACTCCACACAATGGAATTAAATTAACTCAGAACTGTCATCTCAGCATTGGAATACGAATATATAATAAAATTCCTCAGGACATAAAAGATCAAATTAACCATTTCAAATTCAAAAATCGCTGTTTTTTGGACGGCTTATTCTATACTTTGGAGGAATACCTTACCATGGCATAATGTAGCAGAATGGTCTATTGTGAATTTTATGATTGTGTACTCTGTGTGTTTGGTTTGATGGCCTGTCTATATTGAGTGATGTTTCAAATTTATAGTTGTAATTTTATTTTTGACGTGTTTTATACCAGTTTTGGTCCTTTTAATGAATAAATTGATTGATTGATTGATTGATGTATATATATATATATATATATATATATATATATATATATATATAATATATATATAATATATATATATATGATATACAGTGCTTTCATGATGAAAGGAACAAATTCATTGAAAAATTAGGTTTCCTATTTTCATGTTTAAAATCCTCGGACAGGTCGATTAGTATTTTTTATTTGGGGCATTTTTCGCAATAAAAATTTTGGTATACAGGGTGTCTCATTCAAGAGCTATGGCTTTGTCATTAGTTTTTTTAAAGGTAATACCCTGTATATTATTTCACTTTACAATTCTACGATAAATTCTTATCACTTTTTGTGAAACATACCATATGCCTCAACTCGATGGAATTGCCAGAAACGGAGATAGTGGGTAATGAGAGGTACGATATGAAAAACACACAAATGTAATTAACTAATTTAAATTTTTACATATGTTCAAATCTGTTGTCCGTTTACTTCGAGACATTTTTGAAAGTCGATTCAATGTTTCCCGTTGCACATTTTCAATTACTTCTGGACTGATAAGTCTTATTTCCTGCCTGATTCTCTCTTTTTAGATCATCAATATTATTTGGTCTATTCAAATAAACTTTAGACTTCAAATAACCCCATAAGAAAAAAATCCAATGGGGTTATGTCCGGTGATCTTGGCGGCCACTCAATCGGACCTCTCCGTCCTATCCATCTGTTGGGAAAAGTTGCATCAAGAAATTGTCGAACAGCGATTGAATAGTGAGGAGGTGCCCCATCTTGTTGAAACCATATCTCGTTATTAGGTATGTCAGGATCTTGTGGGTTAGGAAACAAAACAGCTAAAAGCCGGAATGAGTTCGAACTGGGAGAAAGTTCAAGTAGTCCTCTCCGTTTAGTGTTCCTTCAAAAAAATAGGGACCAACTATACGATTTCGAAACAATCGCTGCCCATGTATTAATTTTTTTGAGGCCGCTGTGTGTGGCATTCTTGCATCCAATGAGGAATTCTCGGTCGACCAATACCTACAGTTTTGTCTGTTGACGTGGCCATTTAAAAGTAAAGGTGGCTTCATCAGAAAAAATTATGTTTGTAATGAAATTTTAGATGTTGATTTATGAATTTCAAGAATCTGCTCACAAAACTGTACTCTGCGGTCAAAATTCGTCTTCTAATAATTCATGTACCAGCTTAATTTTATAGGGATGATACTTATTTACCTTAAGTATTTTATGCACGGACCCTACTGATAAATTGGAAATTATTGGAAATTGTAGTAATGGATGTATGAGGGTTATCTTGGGTTTCTAGTAGAACGTTCAGCACTGTTTCTTCAGATACTCTCGGTGGTCTTCCTTTTAGGTAAATCTCTAAACGTGGGCCCGTATCTCCTGAATTTTGATTCAATTTTTGCTGACTGTCGATCTAGTAATTGGCGGACGATCAGGATGATTTTCATTGAATAGATTGCAGACTTCTTCTTGTGAACGCACCCTATCTCCAAAACCAATCATCATAAGTACTTCAATACGTTCTCTCTCAAGTAATTGCATTTTCTTTAAACAATGAAGTAGTGTAGTGCCTGGAGCGTTAAAAACGTGAAAACTGCGGACTATACAGCACCAGTGAATGAATTCAGATGGTACATGTGAAATTTCATTCTTCAGATTTAATGACAATGGTTTACCTAAATTTTTTTTTTGTACTTTTAATCCACATTTTAAATCTCCAGGTGCTCCACTATCTCCGTTATAATCTGGGAATCCATCAAGTTGAGGCATATGTATGTTCACAAAAAGTGATAAGAATTTATTGTAGAATTGTAAAGTGAAATAATATACAGGGTATTACGTTTAAAAAAACTAATGACAAAGCCATAGCTCTTGAATGAGACACCCTGTATACAAAATTTTTATTGCGAAAATTGCCCAAATAAAAATACTAATCGACCTGTCCGAGGATTTTAACATGAAATAGAAACCTAATTTTTTAATGAATTTGTTCCTTTCATCATGAAAGCACTGTATATATATATATTATATATATATATATATAAATATATATATATATATATATATATATATATATATATATATATATATATATATATATATATATATATATATATAGCCGTGTGACGGCAGCACCCCCATCATCGAATTTTCTGAAAATTTTCAAGCAGTTGGATTGCCCACTGTTAGCCCATTTGTGCCCAACAAAAACATTTTTTTGCCCACCCTTCAAAAAAACGTTATGGCCAAAACAAATTTTTTGAAAAAACTTTGTCCAGCACCCCCATTTTGGAAATCCAATGAAAATAATATGTCGTATATATATATATATATATATATATATATATATATATATATATATATATATATATATATATATATATATATATATATATAATAAGATAGAAAAGAAAACACAACTCTCACAACTCCAAAGGTTTTGAATGTTTATTTAATTGCTACTAGTTTCGCGAATTTTTTCTTCGCATCCTCAGGCAACAGATGGAGTGGACCACAGGGGTCAAACTTAAGACATGTCAAAATGTCCAATGTCAAAAATTAAAATATGCACAATATGAAATGGAAGCGCTGGACGGATACAATACTTGTTCATATAAATAGAATAAATAAATATAAGCAAACACAAAATAAAATGACATTCACTTGCGGACAATTAGTAAAATCTTATTGAGCATCTGATTTCTATCAATTTTCTAAGATTTTACTAATTGTCCGCAAGTGAATGTCATTTTATTTTGTGTTTGCTTATATTTATTTATTCTATTTAAATGAACAAGTATTGTATCCGTCCAGCGCTTCCATTTCATATTGTGCATATTTTAATTTTTGACATTGGAAATTTTGACATGTCTTAAGTTTGACCCCTGTGGTCCACTCCATCTGTTGCCTGAGGATGCGAAGAAAAAATTCGCGAAACTAGTAGCAATTAAATAAACATTCAAAACCTTTGGAGTTGTGAGAGTTGTGTTTTCTTTTCTATCTTATTAATATGAACTCACATGGGGATTTCACCATTTCATATATATATATATATATATATATATATATATATATATATATATATATATATATATATATATATATATATATATATATATATGTATAGCAATAACAGTATATTTAAGTTTAAGAATTGACTTCGTTCAATGCTTAACGTTTCGTCGCGAAATGAGTAATTTCCTCAAGTTTTGAGAAACAATTAATACGCCTTATGTGATAAAGAAACATCAGTTTTAGTCAGATTAATAACTATTTATACTCATGTCTTGTAACTCTAATTTTTATTTCAGGTGAGGGCAGCTGACGACTACTATAGAGCTCTACTAGCGTTGCCTCATACAGACTCTTTAGCTGGAATTCTTCATACTGGGCAAGCTGATTTGACCCTTCCGGAATCGAGACATTCTACTAGACATCCTGGAACACTAGGCCATCACGACAGATCAAACTCCGCTCCTAATGTTTGTCTGAACAGTGTTAAAACATCAGCTGAAGATTGTCCAAAAATGTTACATTTAGATCAACTAGGCAATAATGATCGTTTGTTACATTGTAGAAGTACTCAAGCATCTCCAACCGGTTCGTTGCAACCTCGACGGCCAAGAGCAAAATCTGCCGACGAAAGTAAACCATTGCTAGCACCCAGAGAAAGTATTGAAGATTGGGAAATTCCAGCAGATGAAATACTAGTTGCCACGCGAGTTGGATCCGGAAGCTTTGGGACAGTCTATAAAGCACATTGGCACGGACCTGTAGCGGTTAAAACACTCAACGTCAAGATACCCACTTTTGCACAGTTGCAAGCATTTAAAAACGAAGTAGCGGTGCTAAGAAAAACGCGACACGTAAATATACTGTTATTTATGGGATGCGTTAGTAAACCACAGTTAGCCATCGTCACCCAATGGTGCGAAAGTTCTAGTCTTTATAAACATCTTCATGTACTTGAAACGAAATTTCCTCTATTCACGCTGATTGAAATAGGTAGACAAACCTCCCAAGGTATGGATTACCTTCATGCCAAAAATATAATACATCGGGATTTAAAATCCAACAACATATTTTTACACGAAGATCTCACCGTGAAAATTGGAGATTTCGGTTTAGCAACTGCGAAAACGAGGTGGTCTGGTTCTCAACAGTTTCATCAGCCCACTGGTTCTATTTTGTGGATGGCACCTGAAGTTATCAGAATGCAAGAAGAGAATCCTTACAGTTTTCAGTCGGATGTGTACGCGTTTGGCATTGTCATGTTCGAAATGCTTGCTATGCAATTACCATATGCGCATATAAATAACAAAGATCAGATATTATTCATGGTTGGTAGAGGTTACTTGAAACCAGATATGACAAAAATAAGAAACGACGCTCCAACCACGCTGAGACGTTTGACGGAAAATTGTATCAACTTCAACAGAAACGAAAGACCTTTATTCCGGCAGATACACGCCTCGTTGGACGGTTTATTGAGAAATCACCCAAAAATTAATAGATCAGCATCTGAGCCAAATATAAATAGAACACAACTTCAGTCCGATGATTTTATATACTCTTGCTCAAGTCCTAAAACGCCAGTGAATTTTGGGCCAGGTAGTAACTTTCTCTTTTATTCAGTGACAACTGGTAATATTTAAACAGCGTATCTCCAGAACTGAAGTTCTGGAAGGTCGAGTATATGTTACCCCGTTACTATCCAAGTATTTTACTTCATATTTTTTATGTTGACAAAATCAATTGAACATAAGTAATTAGCAGGATATGTAACATGTTTTGGATCGATTGGGCCGATACTTGGTGTAAATTAATAAACATATTAAAACAATGGTTAAAAATAACAATTTACACATTTATTATAAGAAATAACGCATGACGCACGTTTCGGTGGAACTTCGCCTTCTTCAGATGCTAATGGCAAACTAACTATGATTCTCTGTTATATCGAAAACAAGAAATGACAAATTATGTAGAAGGGGTAAATACAAAGATGGTTACAAATAATAATTAGAAAAGGAAAAACCAATTCTGAACTGCTAGTCAGGTAGTTCGGTAATTTTGAAAAGATTAATAATAATAATAATAGGTCTTTATTTCAATATCAAGCTATCATATAATATAACACTTATTAACAGACAGTTGAAATGAAATAGTGTCACAGCCTGGGATTAAATCACTCCACTGAAATAATCTTCAACAGAGTAGGGTTCCATTCTTACGGTGTTTCGGAATTCGGTCCCGCTACCTGCGGAAGGGACTACCTGCTCACAGGGACCTTAGGTTAGTAAGGTTAGAAAAAGTCAGGTCAGCGGGACCGAATTCCGGTCCGTCCCATTCTTAATAGTAGGTCAAACACCCCTTTTTTGAATTTATGCAAATCCGTCTCCTTGCGTAACCATAATGGTAATTTGTTAAAGTACTGTACGAAGTGCTCTTTTCTGTGTTAGCCAGATGATGCTTAGGATATAAAAGCGAATCACCTCTAGTACTGTATGTGGACGCGCCAAGCTCAATACCGTAATTATTCTTGAACAAGAACAGTAAACATTCTTGAACGTGAATAGCGGGGATTGTAAGAAGCCTGCTGGATCGGAATATGCCCCTACATGAGTCCCCTGGCTTCCTCCGTGTCATAATTCTCAACACTCGCTTTTGAATTTTCATAATCTCATATAGTGCAGACGAGCAACCGTAGAAGATAATACCATATCTTACTCTTGATTCGAAAACACCATGGTAAACCATCTTTAGGGAATCTATCTCAAGATATTTCGCCAACACGCTTATAGAATAACATACTGAGCTCAGTTTTTTACATGTTTCTGCAATGTGAGTTTTCCAACTTAAGGTTTCGCCGAGGTGTATACCAAGGAACTTACTGGAATTTGATGTTTTGATTGAGTAAGACTCACCAATTTTTATTTCAGCAGGAGTTTCGATACCAGAGTGATTCGTTTGGAATAGTACTATGCTGGTTTTATCAGCGTTTAGAACTAACCTATTGCTAGAAAACCAGGTGGATGCTTTCTGCATTATGGGGTGTATAATGTTCATTACCTCTGGATATGTATCAGCTCTTACCAGAATATTTGTATCGTCGGCATAATTGGACATATCTGCTCCTTGTGTGTCCTCAAGGATAGACCCCAGATCATTGGCGAAGATGATGAATAAAACAGGCCCGAGAACACTGCCCTGAGGAATTCCAAGAGTCAAAGGTGCCTCGCTGGATATGTAAGTCACACCCTCTTTGGTGACCGAGGTTTGCTGTGTGCGTCCAGATAGATAAGACTTGAACCATGCAAGGCCAGGTCCACGCACTCCGTACCTTTCCAGCTTTTCCAAAATATAATCGTGATTCAATGAGTCGAACGCTTTGGATAGGTCCAAAAATAGACCTATCACAACTTCCCCATCTTCAAGAGCCCAATATATGTTGTTTAGGAAGTCAAAGATAGCCGTTGTCGTCGACTTATCTCTTATAAAACCATGTTGATAGGAGTTGATGATATCTTTCAATAAGTTGCGGAGTCTTCTACTGATTACTACCTCGATGATCTTGGAAAGCGTAGACAGCAATGCTATAGGTCTATAATTTTCTTTATTTTCCTTGTCGCCCTTTTTAAAAACAGGTATAACAAGTGCATGTTTCAGGACATCGGGGAAGATACCATATTTTAAGGAATTGTTTATTATATGACAAAAAGGACCTATCGTTTCTTGTACCGCATGCTTTATTGCTGTTATGGGTATACCATCGATTCCAGAAGACGATTTGTTTTTGAGGGATTTCAAAATATTAGTTAATTCAGACTTGCTGGTTGGATAAAACAGGACTGATTCATCTCTATATTTAATATTATGATTAAATTCATGAAGGGGGCTTGAAGTATGATCGATTTGGCTATTCAATAGGAGACCGGAATGCTTGTATTTATTTATCTGTAATGATTCTACAAAATTAAGTTTAATTCCCTTACTTTCAGTATTTAATATTTTAAAATCGAAATTGAATGTGTGATTTTTTTGGATTAAATGGTTTGCATAATGTGAATCCGACTTCTGATTAACAAAGCTACGTTTGTGTTCTGAAATTCTAGTTTGAAAACTTCTGAAAGTTCTGCCAATGTAAAACTTATCACAATCGCCACAATTAATTCTATAAACTCCCGATTTATTATGTTTATGAACTTTGGATTTATTATTTTTTATATGATTTCCTAAATTATTACCGGTACGATAAGCAATGTTAATGTTGTGCTTAGATAAGAGAGATTTAAGTTTGTTAGTTGAATTTCCGATGAAAGTGAGGCTGTTGTATTTGATATTATTTTTAGTAAGGGGGTACACCTGGTTAATCGCATTTTTGAAAAACTTTTTATCTATCATATTGTCTATAATATTGGGATCATAATTATTATTTACGGCAATTTGTTTAATTATATTTTTCTCGATGTTAAAATTGGCATTTGAAAGTGGAATATTTACTAAACGATGTACCATACTATTGAAAGCTGCCATTTTGTGTTGGAATGGATGTAGGGAAGTACTATGTATGACGCTATCAGTGTGCGATGGTTTGCGAAAAATTGAAAAATTATGTTTGTTATCTACTTTTGTTATTTTCAAATCCAAATAGTTAATCGAGTTATCTTTTTCCATCTTTGAAGTGAATTTTATATTAGGGTGTAGACTCTACACCCTAATGGACTAATTGTCAAAATTTCATAATGACATCTTTCTTGACATTTCATAGCTACCTAATACAAAATAAGGCTAAATAATCCGATTTTCATAGAAACTTGCTTTTATTTCGGAAATCTGACATTTTAAGTATAGGAACATGATACATCATTTGAAAGAGATTTCAATTTTCTTTCGAGATATTCAATAATATACAGGGTATTACATTTGAAGAACACTGTAAAGTATTAATGAATGTTTGAAAGCAGTCAAGTTGTCTAAGAGTACCAGTGAAACAATAAATAATATCATCCACATATCTAAACCAATAAACGAATTGTCGACTAACAGGATGATTATGAATTAACTGTTCCAAATTATCCATGAATACTTCAGCCAACAAAGGGCTCAGCGGGATTCCCATAATTAAGCCTTCAGTACTGCTGTAAATCTTATCATTGAAACTAAAATATAATAATGATAAGATTTACAGCAGTACTGAAGGCTTAATTATGGGAAACCCGCTGAGCCCTTTGTTGGCTGAAGTATTCATGGATAATTCAGACAACTAGACTGCTTTCAAACATTCATTAATACTTTACACCCTAATATAACATTCACTTTAGAGATGGAAAAAGATAACTCGATTAACTATTTGGATTTGAAAATAACAAAAGTAGATAACAAACATAATTTTTCAATTTTTCGCAAACCATCGCACACTGATAGCGTCATACATAGTACTTCCCTACATCCATTCCAACACAAAATGGCAGCTTTCAATAGTATGGTACATCGTTTAGTAAATATTCCACTTTCAAATGCCAATTTTAACATCGAGAAAAATATAATTAAACAAATTGCCGTAAATAATAATTATGATCCCAATATTATAGACAATATGATAGATAAAAAGTTTTTCAAAAATGCGATTAACCAGGTGTACCCCCTTACTAAAAATAATATCAAATACAACAGCCTCACTTTCATCGGAAATTCAAGTAACAAACTTAAATCTCTCTTATCTAAGCACAACATCAACATTGCTTATCGTACCGGTAATAATTTAGGAAATCATATAAAATATAAAAAATCCAAAGTTCATAAAGATAATAAATCAGGAGTTTATAAAATTCATTGTGGCGATTGTGATAAGTTTTACATTGGTAGAACTTTCAGAAGTTTTCAAACTAGAATTTCAGAACGCAAACGTAGCTTTGTTAATCATAAGTCGGATTCACATTATGCAAACCATTTAATCCAAGAAAATCACACATTCAATTTCGATTTTAAAATATTAAATACTGAAAGTAAGGGAATTAAACTTAATTTTTTAGAATCATTACAGATAAATAAATACAAGCATTCCGGTCTCCTATTGAATAGCCAAATCGATCATACTTCAAGCCCCCTTCTTAATCTTTTCAAAATTACCGAACTACCTGACTAGCAGTTCAGAATTGGTTTTTCCTTTTCTAATAATTATTTGTAACCATCTTTGTATTTACCCCTTCTACATAATTTGTCATTTCTTGTTTTCGATTTAACAGAGAATCATAGTTAGTTTGCCATTAGCATCTGAAGAAGGTGAAGTTCCACCGAAACGTGCGTCATGCGTTATTTCTTATAATAAATGTGTAAATTGTTATTTTTAACCATTGTTTTAATATATGTAACATGTGCTAAAATATGACATGGTCAGGGAATATTTCCTAAGCTAATGCCAAAATGGAAAAAAGCATGGCATGTATGCGAGAGGAAGGCTAATAAATTCCACATGGTTGAATAAATTTTTTAAATCAATTATTTTCCTGAATGGTACGACTTTATGCCAGAAATCAAAGTAAGAGAAGTTGCCTATAATAACGAAAATTGCAATAGTAGGAAATATGAAGACGTAGATGAAGCATACGAGCTACAATTTTGAAATGTGAACTTCCATGAGTATTCAAAGGAATATTGATCTGTGAAAATTATTTCGACACTAAATCTATAGGTTCAGTACTATGTGTATAATCATTGTGTAGTATGTAATTTGAATGTTAATTGAGAACATGTGATGTCAGGTTGTGATTGTGCATATTCAGTGTTTAGGTATATCTTGAACATAATTTTTGAAATATCGTTTCATTTTCTTAATAAAAGATTCCAAGCAGCCTTTACTTTATCTGTTCATCCTAGTTTATAAAAATATATTGTTTATGTATACATGACTGGAACCTGTAATAGAAATAGTGTTAATTTAACATATTCCAGACACTAAAATATTCTTGTAGTTGTAGTCTTCTAAGTCTTGATTTTTTTTCACATTCTCTTCTTGAAGTTTGAAGAGGAATAAAATATTTGAAATTATACAAATTATTAATGGTCATATTTGTTCTCATATAAGATTTCAAGAATTTTACAGTTACATTCAACAACAGGAGAAACAAAACAGCAAGCAACAAAAAACTTCAACTTAAAGCAATTAAAATTTAAATTTCCTATTCACATGTACATGAGTGCATGTGCATAATGCATCATAAATATATATATATATATATATATATATATATATATATATATATATATATATATATATATATATATTTATATATATATATATATATATATATATATATGAAAACTTGGTTCTCGGGATGAAACCGCGTAAAAGATTTGAAAAATCTCGACGTTTCGGCTCCTTTTGCGAAGCCATCTTCAGGAGAATTACAAGGGAAAATAATTCAGATACGTGGCCTCAAATCTGCCTACTCCACGAATCGAATTAGGAGGAATCGGGAAATAATACGATTGCGTGGTCTCAAACTGCCTACTCCACCAACCGTACTGCTTCCTGTCAACTCTGAAGTCTCAACCTGCCTACTCTTCAGAGTCAACTGACGGGCCGATCGTCGCGTGGCCCGTATTTATAGGGAAGGGGGGCGGGGTACTCTATTGACGTAGTTATTGACGTAGTATTGTCGTCAATGGGGAATTCACGCACGGTATCAGTGCGGGATGCACTCCGATAGGGTGTGACACGGCGACCACTGTGAAGCGGCTTCTATGCTGATGGGAGTCTGTGACTGTCATCTCTGGTGTTCAAACAAATTGGACGATTTTCTATTTTTTCAGCTTCACGAAATATTCGGGATTTGAATGATCGGACGGGAGCAATAGTTCTTGTATTGGGGAAATCGATAATGTGGCCTGTTTGGGTGTGATGTTGGGAAAGGGCGTTGGTGATATCTGAATGTCTTACTGAATTGGAACAGGGAATCTCATAAACACCGTGATTTTCGTTAGGAATTTTATCCTTGACGGATCTGATTAGATGGGAGAGTTTTTGTTGGGTGGTGAATATTGTTTTGATGTTTGTGTTTTTGAGAGATCTTGCGATCTTATCTGTTACTCCTTTGATGTAAGGAAGGAATAATTTAGGTGTAGATTCTTGGTCAGTGGGATTGGAACGTGGTACAGGTGGGGTGATGTTTGTGTGTTTGCGTATGTTCTTGTTGATTTGATATGTGTTTGTAACCGTTCTGTAATAATATAATGTTTTAGAGTCTTGAGTTCTGATTCACGGTGTTCGTCGTCAGATAGTCGAATGGAGCGGTAGATTAGAGTATTAACTACAGAGTTAAGTTGAGAGGGATGGTGGTGAGACTGGGCGTTCAGATAACGGTTTGTAGGGGTGGGTTTTCGATATACTGAATAGGAGTAGACTTGGGATGGAAGTTTTTTTGACCATGACATCGAGGAATGGCAGAGACCCATCGTTTTCCACTTCCATTGTGAATTGGATACTTGGATGTATGCCATTCAAATGATTCAAGAAGTGGAGCAACGAGTCTCCGCCATGGGGCCAGATCGCAAAGACATCGTCTACATAACGTAGCCAGCATGATGGTTTAAGGTCGAATGAGAGAGAGCTTGGGTTTCGAAATGTTCCATGAAAATGTTGGCTATGACGGGGGAGAGAGGGGATCCCATTGGGGCTCCCTTAATTTGTCTGAAGAAATTGCCTTGAAAGATAAAGTAAGTGTTGGCCATGCAGTGTTTGATCAGGGATAGGTTGTCTGGGGATATTTCATGTTTCGTGTCTAGGATGGAAAGTGTTTCTTCGATGGGGATATTTGTAAATAAGGAGACAATATCAAAACTAACAAGGAGATCAGATGGGGTAATATCAATACTTTTTAGGAGTTCTATGAAGTGAAAAGAGTTTTTTACGTATGACTGGGTTTGTTCGGCAAGGGGTTGAAGGGTTTTGGCGAGATATTTCGCAAGAGGATGTGTTGGACAATTGTAAGCGCTGACAATGGGTCGAAGTGGAATATTAGGCTTGTGAACTTTGGGTAGACCATAAATTCGAGGAGTTCTTGAAGATTTTTCTCTTGGGATTAGAGACTTTTTTATTTCAGGTGGCAGATTCGATTGGTTGATATGAGATTTTGTGGTTTTCTCCAGGTATGTTGTCGGGTCATGAGGAATACGCTTATAGTCGGGGGTGTCAAGAAGATTGGACATTTTATCGAGGTAAGAAGAAGTGTTAAGAATGACAGTGGCATTGCTTTATCGGCTGGGAGGACGACTATATTTTGGTCATTGTAAAGTTCTTTTGAGAGATTGCCTCTCAGAAAAGTGAGGTTGGGACGGGGTGGCCGACTTGTACGAAGAATTCTGGCGATGTCATGCCTGGCAGTTTCTGCTTGATCTGTTGGTAGATGGGAAATTGCTTCTTCTGTTTGGAGATGATAGTTTCTATGGGGATGGATTTTGTGTGATGGAATAGTTGAAACCTTTCGAGAGTGCTTTTGTTGCGATCTCGGAAATTGGGGTGTCAGAATAATTGTGAACAATGGAGGAGGTATAAGATGAAGATGATTTTTGTGGTTTTTGGGAATTGATGAGTTTGGCTAGTTTATTTTTCTGGGTTAAGGTCTTTTGGTCGGAAAGATGTTGTGCCTTGGAGTTGGATAGGCGATCAAAAGTATCCCATAGGATTGGATGGATGTGGAAAGAGTGAAGGTGATGGAAAGTTTTGAGAAGTAGTTCGTTAGTGTGATTTAGGTTGCATCTTGTAGTGTGAATGGAATCTCTAAGGAGGGCAAAACTTGTTCTATTGAGAATTCGGGTTATGGAAGGGGATTTAGTATGATGTTTGAGCTGTAGAAATTTGGGAATGACACGATGGTCACGACATGATTTCAGAAAGGTGAGGTCACAGAGGAGTCGATGTTTTCGGGATAAAAGGGAAGAATAGGATTTTGTGATTGAAAGAAATTCCTCTCCGTAGAGGCGTATAAAATGTTCAGAAAGATTTCCGCGGTCGAAAGTATTTGAAAAACTTGGTTCTCGGGATGAACCGCGTAAAAGATTTGAAAAATCTCGACGTTTCGGCTCCTTTTGCGAAGCCATCTTCAGGAGAATTACAAGGGAAAATAATTCAGATACGTGGCCTCAATCTGCCTACTCCACGAATCGAATTAGGAGGAATCGGAAATAATACGATTGCGTGGTCTCAAACTGCCTACTCCACCAACCGTACTGCTTCCTGTCAACTTCCTGAAAAATTCTTTTCACTTCATAGAACTCCTAAAAAGTATTGATATTACCCCATCTGATCTCCTTGTTAGTTTTGATATTGTCTCCTTATTTACAAATATCCCCATCGAAGAAACACTTTCCATCCTAGACACGAAACATGAAATATCCCCAGACAACCTATCCCTGATCAAACACTGCATGGCCAACACTTACTTTATCTTTCAAGGCAATTTCTTCAGACAAATTAAGGGAGCCCCAATGGGATCCCCTCTCTCCCCCGTCATAGCCAACATTTTCATGGAACATTTCGAAACCCAAGCTCTCTCGTCATTCGACCTTAAACCATCATGCTGGCTACGTTATGTAGACGATGTCTTTGCGATCTGGCCCCATGGCGGAGACTCGTTGCTCCACTTCTTGAATCATTTGAATGGCATACATCCAAGTATCCAATTCACAATGGAAGTGGAAAACGATGGGTCTCTGCCATTCCTCGATGTCATGGTCAAAAAACTTCCATCCCAAGGCTTCTCCTATTCAGTTTATCGTAAACCCACCCATACAAACCGTTATCTGAACGCCCAGTCTCACCACCATCCCTCTCAACTTAACTCTGTAGTTAATACTCTAATCTACCGCTCCATTCGACTATCTGACGACGAACACCGTGAATCAGAACTCAAGACTCTAAAACATATATTATTACAGAACGGTTACAACACATATCAAATCAACAAGAACATACGCAAACACACAAACATCACCCCACCTCTACCACGTTCCAATCCCACTGACCAAGAATCTACACCTAAATTATTCCTTCCTTACATCAAAGGAGTAACAGATAAGATCGCAAGATCTCTCAAAAACACAAACATCAAAACAATATTCACCACCCAACAAAAACTCTCCCATCTAATCAGATCCGTCAAGGATAAAATTCCTAACGAAAATCACGGTGTTTATGAGATTCCCTGTTCCAATTGTCCTCGTTCTTATATAGGACAAACGAACCGACGAATTCAGGTCCGTGCCAAGGAACATTCACTTTCAGTAAGACATTCAGATATCACCAACGCCCTTTCCCAACATCACACCCAAACAGGCCACATTATCGATTTCCCCAATACAAGAACTATTGCTCCCGTCCGATCATTCAAATCCCGAATATTTCGTGAAGCTGTAGAAATAGAAAAACGTCCAAATTGTTTGAACACCAGAGATGACAGTCACAGACTCCCATCAGCATGGAAGCCGCTTCTCAGTGGTCGCCGTGTCACACCCAATCGGAGTGCATCCCGCACTGATACCGTGCGTGAATACCCCATTGACGTCAATACTACGTCAATAACTACGTCAATAGAGTACCCGCCCCCTTCCCTATAAATACGGCCACGCGACGATCGGCCCGTCAGTTGACTCTGAAGAGTAGGCAGGTTGAGACTTCAGAGTTGACAGGAAGCAGTACGGTTGGTGGAGTAGGCAGTTTGAGACCACGCAATCGTATTATTTCCGATTCCTCCTAATTCGATTCGTGGAGTAGGCAGATTGAGGCCACGTATCTGAATTATTTTCCCTTGTAATTCTCCTGTAGATGGCTTCGCAAAAGGAGCCGAAACGTCGAGATTTTTCAAATCTTTTACGCGGTTCATCCCGAGAACTAAGTTTTTCAAATACTTTCGACCGCGGAAATCTTTCTGAACATATATATATATATATATATATATATATATATATATATATATATATATATATACACACTGGCCAGCAAAATTAACGCACCACTAAAATTTGGGTCAATTTCAAAGTTAATTTTCTCGCGAACTGCTGAATCGATTTAGATAAAAAAAATTTCAATGTAGCTTAAATCTTCAGAAATGACGTTATTCAAAGAGAGAAAATTTAAATTCGAGTTCTAGGCATATACTTTGTGTTTGAAGAAAAACTAGTAAAATGCAACAACAGTATTAGGTGTCTCTCTAAGTCAAAATATAGCCTCATCTTTTACAAGCATTTTGTTTTTTTATTCAAGTTTTTATCTCACATATTAAATGAAATACAGAATTTAATGTCGAAAAAAGACTTAAAGACTTCAATTTGCTAGGGAACATGTGAACTGGACTGCTCCGAATGTCGCTTTTGCTAGAAGCTTGCACAGATTTTGAGTGTGGAAAACAAAATCCAAGTTTGAGTCCAAGTAAACACTGAAGAGGGTAACTGGCTCATTGTGATTGATGTTTGTTGAAGGAAAGCATATGTTTTGAGTGTTTGGTTCATTAAGAGTCAGGCAGTTGATGCAGAAACCAGTATTTGGCGACTAGTTTTAACAGTGGCTAAGTAATTTGCATCGTCAGCGCAGAGGACTGCTTTCACAGTCCGACCAAAATTGATGGGCAGATCATTGAAATAAATTATGAAGAATAAAAGTCCAAGTACAAATCCCTGTGGGATCCCATACTGCACAGAAGTCCTGTGTAACACTGTGTTGTATAACACTTTTGTGTTGACATTTTCACATGTGTCAAAAGTGTTGAAACAGTAGAATGATATGCAATAACACTTCATGAAACCGAGGTGCGTGAAACGTATGGTCTGTTTCAGAAATTACACGACTGCACATTTAGGACTAGAGATGTGTGGTATCATGGACAATAGGCAACCCACATTACATAAAACTATTATTTTTATAGTAAACATGAGTGTAATATAAGCCGCGCTATGTGTGTCATAGTTATGCCGACTCTGATACCCAGCACTGAGCCCACAGAAATTTGATGCTGAAGCTTTGAGTTTCAAGAGTGCCAGATTTGTTTTTAATACATGTAGGCAACGCATGACTCACTACTGCGTCGTGACACACAAGGTGTTGAAACACTAAGTGTCATTGTTCAACATCCAATATTTCACTGTGTTACCCAGGCCTACTGCCTATTTTTTAGATATGAAGTCTAAAGTAGTACCTCTAATGACGTATCTCTCGAGTTTCATTAGTAGATAATCTTGGCGAACTGTGGAAAATGCTCTTGCCAGGTCATGAAATCTAGCAGATCTGATTGATGGATAAAAGAAACCGATCCAAACTGCCCCAATAGCAGACTTCCCAGTTCTGTAGCCAAACTGATTGTTTTGAAGAAATTTAAAAGTATTATCTTTAAAATAATTTCAAAAATCTTGCCCAAAAGGGGTATAATAGTGTTGGGTCTATAATAAGCTGGTGAATTTTCTTCGCCCTTTTTATAAATTGGTGAAACCCCAGATATCTTAAACATATCCAGAACCTTACCAGCCTTCACGCATGTGTTCATAAGAATTACGTTTAGATGATCCAAAATGTATCAGAAACCATTTTCAAGCCATAACAATTTCTTGATTTTGACGTTTCTAATAATCCAGCAAACCTCCTGTGCATCTGTTGGATGCAGATAAAATAACTTATTATTTGTGGGAATTTTCTTGACAAATAGGCTCTTGTACCGTATATTATCAAACTAAGTTTAATGGTAAACCGAGTTTAATTTGACATTTTCGCACGCACCAAAATATAAACGGCGTTTAAGCCGTTTTAAACCCCGCATAAACTAAGTTTAGTTAAACGACGTTTTATAATAAACGGTGCAAGAGCCTGAAAGTTAACGAAATTGAGACTGTTAGACCTATCATCGGCAAATTTACGGTTTGGATTAAATTTTGTGTAACATCCTGGAAAATTCAATGCGAAGAGCATTGTGTTTTGAATATGAATAAATATAGTGTTCCATTTAAAAAATTATAACATTGACAGCTCATTTCAAAAATCTGACTACGCCACTGGATTCTACGTAAGACAGTTTTTACTTTTCCTATAAGTTGGAAGACAGCTGTGATACAGGAGGGGGGCCAAAATGCAATATTTTCAAGACCGCCCTGTATCTCAAAAACGAAGTAAGCTATGAAAATTTTGTTTGCGTTATCGTAGAGATTCACAAAAAAGTAGCCAATTCACGAAAACCGCAAATCTTCATCTTTAAAAATGAGCGAGTTATCTCGTAAGGACATCGAAAATGAGACAGCCTGTACAAGTGCAATACAATTTGCATTGCACTCACCACTTGTCATTCTACTACAGCGTTTTGTGATCAAGATTAACATTTGTCCATTTTATGTCATATTGAAAATTGCAAAAAAAATTTCATTTTCATAAAGGATTAATGGTAAAAATAAAGTTTGAGTTGAATTTTTCCTAACATAGGTATTAGTTCCTTAGTTGATCAATGCAGATCAATAGTGCGAAGTAGGTAATTATTAAATATTTCGCTACTATATTATGCTTTTTATTTTCTACATTTACTACAACCTAAAAAAAATATTTGTTGGGGTTCGCATGAACATAGAAAAAATATTGTAGTCAACTCGTGCAAAAAGTGTTTATTTCACTCGATGACTTATCCAACTCGGCCTGCAAGTCGCGTGCCATAAACACTTTTTGCACTTGTTGCATAAATAACTTTAAAATAAATACTTAAAATCCAATGGCACTCTCTAGGTTTCCCCGTAACTGATTTGTATAGAATTTTCTATAATTTCCTGTGAAACTAAAAGTGAATAATTATATGATATGAACAATGCTTCTTATTTAATCTTCTGTGAGAATTGTAGGTCTTGATATGGACCACAAGAAACAATATTTTATATTTTATTTTTCACTTGTATATATGTTTATTTCACCTTGGATACGGTTGCTATAAACACACTCATTATGCCCTAGGCCATTATGCCCGCATTTGCGGGCATAATGGATTCAAAACGCCCGCTTATTGTACTAGGAGAAATGAAGCAAATTTTATTGATTAAATACTTCATAATCCTTGTCGTATACGACTCTGGATTTCTCCGGCAATGAATTATTCGCAGCTTTGGCTGCATTTTCTATGATATTCTTGGGTAAATTCATTTTCATTTCCATTATTTCTATAAGACTACACAAAGAAAGCAGCAATGACATTCACTGAATATGATGACAAATATATTCACAAACTTCAAAATATCAACCAATGACATGCCTACTATGAGAAGGAAAATGGATAGGAGCAATGAAACGATTTTAAAATCGCTTTTTCATCATAATATAATAATTTTTTCGTGAAAAATAAAATCTTGTATGCACCGCGTGCGTTACTAGATCCTTATGCCCATCGGGCAACATTCATCCCTCGGGCCAGAGGCCCTCGGGCCGAATGTTTCCCTCAGGGCATAATGATCTATATAACGCACTTGGTACATAAATAACTAATATGAATTATGATATAATGTAAAAACCACAAAAAGAAAATGTTTTCGGCATTGAATGAATAATCATAATTCATTTCAAATTATACAGAGAGGATTACAATTTTTATTAGGATAAATGTGCTCATTCATGCTGTCTACATAAAAGTGACATCAGTTTCTCAGTTCAAGAAAAACTCTAACCACATACGTCATTTTTCTTCATCATACATTATACAGGGATCATAATAGTTATTTATGTACCAAGGGCGTTATATAGATCCTAACGCCCGGAGGTTAACATTCGGCCCGAGGGATGAATGTTGCCCGATGGGCGTTAGGATCTAGTAACGCACGTGGTGCATACAAGATTTTATTTTTCACGAAAAAATTATTCTATTTTATCGAAAAATCGATTTTAAAATCGGTTCATTGCTCCTATACTCTCCATTTCCCTTCTCATAGTAGGCATGTCATTTGTTGATATTTTGTCATTTGTGAATATTTTTTTCATCATATTTAGTGAATGTCATTGCTGCTTTCTTTGTGTAGTCTTATAGAAATAATGGAAATGAATTTACGCAAGAATATCATAAGAAATGCAGCCAAAGCTGCTAATAATTCATTGCCGAAGAAATCCAGAGTCGTATACGACAAGGATTATGAAGTATTTAATCAATGGAAGTTGCTTCATTTCTCCTCGTACAATGAGCGGGCAGTATGATCCATAATGCCCGCTCATAACGCCCTAGGGCATACTGAGTGTATTTATAGCAATCGTATCTAAGGTAAAATAAACAAATAATATACAAGGGAAAAATAAAATCGTAATCAGTCACAAGACCATAGATGTGTACCGCAAGCAGTCTCAGTCATAAAACCAAAAAAAGACATCATAGAGGTAAAACACAGAAGTCAACTATTTTTTTTGACACCTCCTTCATGTGTGTTGATGTATCAGTGGACGTGTATCATATTTTTCTGAGTTATAGAGCTAAGATGACATATAATGTTTGAACAAAGATTTCTGCCACGCCACGACGTACACCTGCATCACAGTCGACTTCCGGTCATGATCACTCTATATTGGGATACCCTATTATGGACTCATTCAATTCACACAAATATTGACGATGATGAGTTGAAATTTAAGTAGTAAACAAAACTTTGTACAAATTTTCGAATAATGTTACTTCGATCTGGTGTTCGTTATGCATATAAAACTTCCATATATTAAGGTATCATTTATATCATCAGTATTATGTAAATATCACAACAAATATTTACTAATTACTAGATATAATCAGTGAAGTTAAGATCATGTTTCAGGTTGAATATGAATTAGTCACACTTGGATCACGTTTAACTGAAGAGCCATTAATTGTCCAATTGCATCATATTCCTCTGGAGCAGGGGTGCTCAAACGGTCGATCGCGGAAACTTTCAGAGTCGATCGCGAGGGCATGGTAACACCGCCAAAGACCCCCCCCCCCTTCCACCTACCGAGAATGTGACAGCACAGTATTTTGAAGTGCAAAATAAATCATATTCTTGCAAATGTATTTGTTTCTTTTTTAGTAACATTAAGTTGGTCGATCGCTTTTCACCTAAATATTTTATGGTAGATCGCCAGCACTCTGAGTCTGAGCACCCCTGCTCTGGAGGGTTTCATTCTTGCATCCTGTAATATTAAACCTTTTTTTGGTTAGTTGTGTTATTCACTTTAGATGATGTCAAGATAGATTTCGAACTCAAACCGGTACATTCCAGAAAATCTTCATAAGTTGATTCGTCCTTCCAATCATATGACTGCATATCTTTCATCAACTGTTTGGTTCGACTCTTACATTTTTTCAGTCTTTTTATGAAGTCCTTCAAGCTTTGCGAATTCAAATTGATATCAGCCACTTCTTCCGCAAGTGTTCTGAGCTCTATTGTGTTCCTAAAGGTGTTCACTTTATGATCAATTCCTAAGTCTGTGGTTTCAATTTCACATTCACTAATTCTGTCTGTTGTTTTCTCATCATATTCTTGGAGTTCGCAGTCATCGAGTTTAAATTCCTCGAAGTTTTGAATGAAGCAATCTTCGTTATTAGTTTCAGACTCAATACGATCGCTACTTTGTTCACTTTTGATTTCATTTTGACAGCTAGTTTTAAAGGATCTTTTATTTATTTCATACATTAATTCTTTATTATTGAAGCCCATGATGAGAGCTGATACTGAGGATCCAATTTTTATAGGCTTTCTGCTTGAGGAGGTTAATATAGTTTTGGGTAACTGCGGAAATTTTTTAGTGTAATTATATTGAGAAATAACTTTTTTGTCGGTGTCTTCAGGAATGATAATTTCAGACACAGATGGGAGCTTAGGAATGTTATTGCTAAGTGAAGTGTAAGATTTTGTAGTATCATTCGAACTTTTTGCCGAGCTGCTGTTATGTGAAAGTTGAATATCCGTCTGGTTCATATTTTCTGTCGCCATATCGCTACCTTCACTCTTAACGAAATCATAGTAATTTAAATTCAAACTTTCAACTGACTCCCTACTGGGTATATCTATAGCATTAATTTCTGCTATCACTTGAGAATTTCCAGATGTTATCACCCTGTTTGTAGGTAAATTGAGCTCAGATATTGAACAATAATCAGGCTCTGATTCTAACCTGCTTCTGTCAGTTACTTTTTCTCCGAGAAATTTGGACGAATTATATTGAATTCTATATTTCGACAATAAATTCACAGGTTTTGGGGGAAGAGTAGGAGGAGTTTTCAAAGTTTTATATTTTTTTGTGAAATCAGATCTTTGCTTCATATTATCTTCTTGGTCATGCCGCTCTAGCGGCACTTTCAACGGTATCTCACTACATTTACTACGGATTTGTTCGTAGTCATTACTATATATACTTTCAGGAGTTTCATAGAAATTTGGCACCTTATGTATAGGAGTCTCATAGTAATCATTAATCACATCATTGTGATCTTTCAAATTAATTTCACTGCAACGGTGTTCTTTATTCGAAGACAACTGCTCGAAGTCAATTTTATCTATTTTAGTCCTAGTAACTTCATTATCGACATCTGTTGATGCCGTAGGGGAATTCAAGCTATCGTAATCAGTATCTATATTCTGCAACAATATTTGGTTGACACATTCTAATACTGGATTATTTCTATAAATATTTTTTTGCTGCTCATCCTCTTGATCACTTGCACTGACATACCATTTTTCGTTTGATTCCCCTTCCATTTCGAAAATTAATGCTGACTTTGGTAGCTTTTCCTCTGGACAATATTCTTTATTTTCATCAGATTCGTATTGATTTTCAACGATTTCACTTATCTCAGCATTATGGGTTGGTATATTATGAATTACAGTAATATTGCTATCTGAAAGGGAATCGATATTGTGGTGGTTATAGACTTTTTCGAGAGATTCATGACGATATGCTTTTCCACTGTCTAATGATTTTTCACTGAACTGATCGCCTGAACTTTCTGTAGGGAGAGAATCGAAATTACCATAATCATCACTTGTATTCTCCTCATTCGAAAATGGACTATCATTGTTCGTGCGTACTTTGACAATACCAAAACCCGCGTCGAAATTCTCTCGGTCAAAGGTTTTTCTCAATACCGGAGATTCAGTTCTATTAATATGGTAGTCATACTCAACTTCTGAATCACGAACCACTACTTCATCACAACTCGAGTCATTTAAGATGTAATTTGTATTCGAACCAACATCTTCACCACACGAAGTTGTTATCACATCATCTCCACTAATAAATGTACCGAAACTACGTTCTTGGGAGTTTGTTTTGAAGTC
>JARQZK010002900.1:1047500-1072500 GCA_030704885.1 Cynegetis impunctata | reverse complement strand
GGGCTCGCCGTTAGAAGCTCTAAGATGATGAATTTATTTCAAATTTCCAAGTTAATATCGATATTGAAAAATTTTACCTTGAACCTTTTCTATGGGTGTGAAAGTGGCCACCGGTTCCGGCCACCGGTTTGTCTAAAGCGCGTATACACAAGTCACGCATCGACTGGATCTACTCAAAAATTGTATTGGAAAAAAATATCTCTAGTATTCGAGTTTCCTATTATATAAATAATGATTCTGCGGCGGGAATTAAATTTGAGCATTACTATTATGCACAGAACAATAAGTGAATTATATATTTATATAATAAATATGCCTATTAGAATGTTTTAGAACACAGTTATCGTTGAAAAATAGTATATTATTCAACGAGCACAAAATGATTGCTATTTTTCACGAGGGTGAAGTTTGCGACACGAGCTGCAAGCGAGTGTCGCAATTCACCCGAGTGAAAAATTGTAATTTTGTGCGAGTAGAATACTATACTTTGTCCACGACTTCCTCGAAAAAATTAGTAATAATCTGCATTTTCAACAATAAAAATAGTTATCAAAAGCGTTGACATAACATTTTCTATGTTCACTGAAAACTGTATACTCACGTAAACGTCAACTATTTCACTTGACATCGATTCCATTCCTTTCTTTCACTCTGATAAAAATGAAATAGTTAATTTATAATAATAATAATAATAATATATATTTATTTATCCTGAAGGACATTACATTAATGTATAGGACACGTCAAAGCAATTAACATAGAATTAACTAATTTCTGTAGAAAAATATTCTTCCAGAGTATAGAAACGTTTATTCAATAATATTGTGGTAACTTCCTTCTTGAATCTTGATCGGCTTAAGGACTTGATCCAGTTGGGTAGGTGATTGAACAATTTGATCCCTACATATGTTGGACACATTTCAAATTTAGAGGTCCTATGAGCCGGAATGCAGATGGTGCAATTATGCCGCGTGTTATAATTGTGAAAACTGGAAGTCGTATCTAACTTTGACAATTTTCCGTGAATAAACAGTAGACAATTTAAGATGTAAATACAAGGCAATGATAAAATTTTATGTTGGATAAATATCGGTCTGCATGATTCTTGGGGCTTCAAGTTGAAAATGAGACGTATACATCTTTTCTGTGATAAAAAAATTCTTGCACTTGCTGCCGAATTACCCCATAGAACCAGGTTATAGTTCAAGTGAGCGAACACCAGGGCGTAATAAATAGTGAGCATGCCCTCCAGAGGCAGTGATTGCTTGAGGCGACTAAGAGCGAAGAAAGGCCCATTCAATTTTCTGCTGAGATGTTCGAGTAAATATTCAATAAGTTGGGCATTATATTAAATATTAGTTTAATAATTTGCCTAAAAGTTATCTTAGTTACATAAAACCTAAAAATCTAATAACAATACTATCCTAACAATGTGAATGATAGTCTCAAGTTTGGACATACGTTTTGAGTGTGACGTCATGCAGTGTATAATAAACCATTATACACACTAGTGAATAATAGGTATAATTATACTTCAGGAAGCACACGTATAATGAATGATTTATAGTACATTCGTGGACAAAATATATAGCGAACTGTCAATATTAATCCTCTATCAGAGTAATAAAGTTCATCTCAGAAAAATAAGCATTTTTTGAGTAACTCTGCCATAATCAACATTTGGCGACCGTGACAAGACATAATGGAGAAAAGAATTGAATATGGAGGAAAGTAAGAAAACTATTTATATTTTGAATAAAAATCGAGATGTGTTAAGCACAAGTTTCCATTACTTTTCCAAGTTCTTGAAGATTGTGAGGATGATTGGATTGATGTACATTACTATAAGTGCGAATTAACAAGCGAAGAAGTAGAAAAAGCTGAAGTTGTACTTCTGAAAATAATTCAACAAGAAAGTTTAGAGAAAAGTCTGAAGAAGTGTAATGAGAAGTTGATTGCAGGTTTTGAAGTTTTTCTAGTTGAGAATGGTTTGCTAAGAGTTAAAACACGATTAGTTTATGGATTATTATTCAAATAAGGTAAATTGCCAGTTATTGACACATTAAGAAAGAAATTTTGATTCAAAAAATCATATTTTTTTTCAGTTGTAGTTTTTTGCTGTTCAACAATTATACTGAGTTAAAGTAATATCTAAGTCAATATAATTGTGGAAAACAAATATTATAAAATGTTTTTTTGATATTTTTTAACAATTAAAGAAAAAATGGGACAGGAGGATTAGTTATTGACATCAATTTTCTGGTGATTGACATCCAAGTCATTGACAGTAATTAAGGAACCATTTCGTTGAAGAAAACTATTTTATTGCTTCCTTAAAAGCAAAACTTAGACCTTAACTCAAATGGGAAACCGAGAATAAATTTCATACTACAAACGGAACACATTATTAAAGTGGAAAGTCGTGGACATCTACTGATTCTGAAAACTCATATTTCAATCTTTCTCCTACTGTTTCCATTTTTGGAAAGTCCATTTTTTTTATTATTTGTGAGAATTGGATAACTGATACATCATCTTCTTTCAACTTGAACGTTGTTTTTCCTTTGTTGCAACACATCATCCCCACAACTGCAGCTTCTTTATATTCTTGAAACAGTTCCTGCACTACACACATATAATTTTTTTTTCATCTTTTTCAGTTGGTAATCCCCTTCTTTTATTTCTTCAAGAGGTTCAAAAGCAGTAAAGAGAGAAGCTTTGACAGATCCGCTGTATTCTTCTTTACTAAATTTATTTTCATCCATGCTGTCACTTGTCACCCACTCTTCTTCAGAAGTCGAGCTTTCAATTTCATATTTTCGCTGTTTTTTTGTTTTGTTAAGTGCTCTCGTTCCTCTTCGTCAAATACCTGCCTTTTCACTCTATGTTTTTTAATTATGTTGTCCATTTTTTTCTGTTCTCTTAAAATCGCCTTTTTCTTTTTTTCTTCTTCTGAATCGTTTCTTTTTCTTTTTTAGTATGATATTTTTGCCAAGCGGCAGATGTTACCAAGGAAGGTATTTTTTCTTCATTTTTCTTCGATATATATTTTTCTGATTGTTGTTCGGTCCAAAACAATGCATCTTTGAATGGGGGTGGTATAAATGGAGCTGTAGTCTTCAAAGCAGGATTGTTTTTAACAATTCTGGGGTGGGAGTTGATTTGATTGGGGTTTTGCTACTGCAGCAACAGAAGATCCACCTTGAACTAACTCCAGAGCATAATTCATTTGCTCTTGAATGTAATTCTTTTTAGGGGCCATGATTAAGTAGCCTGCAAAAAACCATTCCCATGAATTCCAATTATTGACACCCTAGTGATTGACACCCCTGTCAAATACTGGATAGAATAATGTTTTCCTAAAAAAACTTATATTGGCAACATCGCCCTTGAGTGCACATTTTAGTACTGTTAAAATAACTAATAGCTTCTTCAGACCAGTGTTTGACATGGGTGTCAATTACTGGAAATTAGCTTTTTGAGATTCCAAAAATTGACATGTTAAAATTGTATACTAAAATTTATAATAGATGATATTTTTCTAGCAAATAGTATTTTTAAGGTTTCTACTATGTAGTTCAAACAACAAAAAAATTAAAAATATGACAGCATTTGTCAGAATTATTTTTTTAAATAGTACTTACCTTAACAATTTCAGAAACTGGGGTTACAATTTAGAACACGTTACAACACAAACAGTACTCCCGTCTCAACAAAGTAAGGGAACAACATGTCCGATGTATAGGATGATATACAAATTTATCACAGAATGTTTATTTATAAATTCAACTCACTGTTTACATACTGATAATAATGTAATGGCTATGTGCTTCATGCTACGTTCACCCTTTCTCGCTCCCTCCTTCTTCTTGGACAAAAACGTCCCACATTTTCGCTTCATTATTATTGCGTTTCATCCGTAAGAATTTTACCCTCATTCGCGAAAAGAAGTTTCACTTCAAAAAAAAATTTGCGAAGTGCATCTCGATTTGTATTTACAAAATAACAAAAATGACTGGAAAATACGGTCTTAGTGAGGGACCTCTGCTGAACATGCGTTTTTATTTCTTTAGCGAACAGCGAATCTCTTCTTTTTTGGGTACAAAGTAGAACTGCTACTTATTAAATTGAGAGGTCGTAAAATTGTGACAAAGGAAGTTACCAGGGAACGATTGACTTTCGGGGAAGTACTAATTGATGATTTAGACCGTGAAATACTAATTTCAAGTGAGTGTGATTACAACAAATTTCTGGAAAAGAATTGAAAACTCGAAAAATATCGGGAGTGAAATTAAGCTGAGTAATATTCTTCCTGGAAGCTTAAATGAGATAACGTGATAATATGACAAGATTTCTGACGGAGTACTTTAATGATTCAAATAAAATATCCGATAATGGATTCAGAAACATGCCATTACAGATATTCTGAAGAATAATCTTTATTGGGTGTTAACACATGCGACTGCCATGGACATTTGCTTATGCTTAAAACATGACAAAATGGAAATATGCTTCGGAAGTTATTTGACAACGAACATATTAATCACTTTTGTGTTCAATCAATTGACAGCGTATCAAGTAATCAGGGTCGTAGCCCGCACTGCTTTCTACAGGGGGCTAAAGAAATTCTAGCGGGGGCTTATTTTTTACGTAGAACTAAAATAAATATACGTGAAAGAAATACAAGAATATTCAGCTCTTTCCGTCTTTTTACCTAGAAATGTATACTGGAGAACAAATATTCATTAAAAAACATTTATTTTATTAACAAATCTTCATGTTGCCAGGACCAATTAAAAGTCAATAATTGTTTTAACAATTTTTTTAAAACAAATTGCAAAAATTTGCATCGGGTCATTCTGAACAAATAAAGTTATCTGCAATATTTCTAAAATGCATTGTTTTCGAGATATACGCGTTTGAAAGTTCATGATAGATTTTTTATAAAAAAAGCGTTTATTAGCGTAGCGCATTCCAATAGAATATACTTACTGTATAAATAATATACTTACCGTACAAACGTAAGTGCCTGCATGGCTGCAACCCGCGCGACACGTTGTTTAGCGTTTAAAAAGCGTTGCGCGCACCTAATAAACATTAAAAAACCAAAGGGTTGCCATGAATAAATGTGGTAAAATCGTTCTGAATTTTGTTAAGGGAGGTCTAAAGATTAGTTTACCACGTTGGCAACATCAAAGTTATTTATTTTTCTATCTGTTTCAAAGCCCTGAAGATGGCCATTTTCGTCGTTTTTTGAACTTTCAAACGCGTATATCTCGAAAACGATGCATTTTAGCGAAAAATTGCAGAAAACTTTTTTTGTTCAGAATTACCCAAAAAACCTAAAAACACTTTGTCCGATTTTTGCAATTTGTTTGAAAAAAAATGTTTAAAAATTATTATTGACCATTAATTGGTCCTGGCAACCAGGAGCGGCTATTCAAAGGCGGCTAAGGAGGCTAAGCCTCCTCCTCAATAATATTCCGTGTATCACTAATATATTATATTGAATAGTCAGCATTCAGCATATTCATATTAATCAAAATCATATTATTTTATGCACCGACCTTCCTTTCAACCTACATTATATAATGGTATTTACATTTACTGCATTTCATTCATTTCAAGATTTGTGGCAACGCTGCGGAGGCTTAGAAAGGTATATTCTCAACGTTCATTATGCCTGCCACAGAAAAGCAAACAACGGTGCGAATACTGTCAATGAATACTTCATTGCAATAGAAAAGCAAAACACAAGTAAATGGCAACACCGATTGATCCTGAGTCTCATACAATGTCGACCAATCACAACTATAGAATTTCGGGTAAAATCGAGTGAATTCGTTGGAAATTAATTTAATCGTATTGAAATCGTAGTGACTAATCGCCGACAACAGCTTGTTTACTTATATTGCTCGCGTATTGTTTTAAAATGAGTTCGGTTACTGAAGTTAATTTCAAAAATTTCAATGGTGACTTAGTGGAATATTTATTATCCCATAACTTTAGTGCACTAAGTTATGAGGATAAAGATTTGATAAAAACATTGCGACCTACCCCTGAATTAAACAATTTGGTTCAGCGTAACAGACAACAAAACCGCGGTTTTAATACAAGAAATTATGAGAGACATCCTTGCCTAACCGGATCACAGGTAAAAAATAAATTATTTTGTTGGCAGTGTTTACTTTTTACTAGGGAAAATGTCTCTGTTTGGGGCCGCTTAGGATTTGAGGATTTAATTCTATAGTTGAAAGTGAGGAATTTTTCACCGATAAAGTAACTTTAAATACCGCACGCGGATTAATATCTTACTTACAAGATAAGGAATTTATATATTTTTTAAACATCTTTAAATTAATTTTTGAACAAACAGAAATAGTTTTCCAAATCTTACAGCAAAAGTTTTCAGATGTAATTTACTCACTAAATCGGCTCAAGTTTCTTTTGGAAAAAATTTCAGAATTTCGTGCAGAAGTTTATTTCAAAAAACTATTTTGTGCATTTCAAACTACTGATGATACGACTCAATTTAGCCCAAAACGAAAGAAATTCAGTTACGCAGATATGGAGCTTCACTATAAGCAAATATTTTATGAAATTTTGGATACTATTAGGAATCAAATAGAAATAAGGTTCTCTGATTTGAAAGAACTGCATTTCTTCGACTTACTCAAAACAAATTTGTTTACCGGATTTTCGGCTAATTTTCCAGAGAACCTTTTGGAAATTTTATGTCAAAAATACACTTTTTTTGATGAGGTGGCCATAAAAAGTGAACTGTGTGTTGTTTATAATGACAATGAAATTTTGGGGCAGAATGAAAATCATGTGAGGACTATTAAATACCTTTTTGATAATGATTTGAATCAAGATTTACCCCAAGTTTATAAACTCTTATGTCTAATTTTTTCTATCCCGATGACATCGGCTTCCGTAGAGCGCTCGTTTTCCACTCTTAAGAGAATTAAAACTTATTTACGAAATTCAATGAGCCAGGATCGTTTGGAAAAGGAATCGGTAAAACTTTTGGCGAAAGACAAACAATTTTATGAGGATATTATAGATCATTTTGCTAACGTTAAAGATCGCAGAACCCCGCTAATCTTCAAAAATATATAAAAACTTTTTATTTGCTCTCACCAGCTGTTAACAAATTCGTTTAGGTAGGTAGGTACCTATTTTGTGATAGAAAAAAAAAATTGATGAATAGATGAATTGATTAATTGGCTGAGAAGAGTTGTTGTGAATATTGTAAATAGGAGTTGTAGGTCTCAAGGTAGACACTCGAAAGTATAAACAAATTAATAGCTTAGGGTGCTTGTTTTACTTTGATTTTATTTAAATTATAAGGCGGTTGACCTTGAAATCCTAAAAATTTTCGCCTATGGTGTATTTTTTAACACCTCTTGTAGCCTCCTTAAACCAAAACCTCACGAGCCGCTACTGCTGGCAACATGAAGATTTGTTAACTAGAGACCTAAATGAACAAGTTTGTGCAAAAAAATTGAGTGAGAAAAATTTCTCTAGCGCGGGCGAGCTCAATTCCCGGACTATTTGTAACTCCCAATGGAATATCTGACATAGAGATGCAATATAGAAACTTGTTGAATGTCGATTGGAAAAAGATGTTTGGTGAATCAGTCCGTGATAACCCTATTATTTTTTGGAGGAAGGTTATAGATTTAAAAAATGCAGCCGACCAATTCATGTTCGAAGATTTAGCTCTATTTGCATTTACCTACTCTTCTAAGCTTTCCGGCGCATCCAATGCATTCGTGGAGAGGATATTTTTATTAATGAATATTGTTAAATGTAAAATTCGAAAGGAAATGATATTAAAAATGTTAAATTCAGTCGTGTCTATTAGATCTCACTCTGCAATAAATTTGATAATTTGAGCCTAGCAAAGCTATGTTTGCAAAATTTAATTCTGATATGTATCAGTAGCAGAACCAATCCACAAATTCAACCACAGACAAAGATGATAATGATGCTTTGTGTACAGTTTATATAAAAATAAAGATATTTGTAACAGAATCGTGGTTCTGATTGTAATAGTAATTTAAGTAAAAAGTCCCGAAAATACCTATTATTGTTTTTTGGACGAGTAGGCAACATGTTGGGTGCACAATTTTTTCGTGCGGTTCCGAAAAAATCATGATTGCGATTTTGGGTGACAAATTAGCAGGAAAACACGTATGAAATAACTGCTAGAATAAGTGAATTTTATATTCAAAAATACTTGTTACCAATGTTTCTCCGACAACATGATGTAACCACGGTTGCGCTGGGCGACAAATCAACGTGCGACACGGCTCTGAAAAATCTGGCAACCCTGCTAGTAGCCGCTCGTTTGTCGCTATTTCATTTTAGGATAAAAACATGAACATGATGTTTTGCGGGTTAAAAGAAGCCGCAAATAAATAATTTTAAGTCAGTTTTACAATTAGGTAGATTTGTTTGTAACTAGGTTAGTGTTATGTTTCAACGCAGATATAAACATTTTTGGTTTGTTATAATTCTGGTATCTTTTCTAGAGGGGGCTTAAATAATTCCAGAGGGGGCTCAGCCCCGTCTGGCGCCCTCTTGGCTACAGCCCTGCATGCTATACTACAAATTATGAATGCATGCAAAAATATTCAACACGGCCTAAATATGAATTAAACATTATATATTTCCATTGGGCGCTAAAAATCTCCACTGCACATTAAAAATGTAGATTGCATGACAAAATAGTCTTACTGTAATTAAACAGATTGAGCGCCAGAACTGTATCTTCCACGTTGAAAATGTGTTAGCAACGATATAAAACAGCCCGACAAAAAAGGTGAAATTAACGACTTAAATTAAAAATTCGCATATTTGACAACACGGCTCGACGTTTAACGACAGCAAACAGCGCCAGCCTACAAAATAGGAAGGAAACCCCCAAACATATTTCATATCATTGGCTATTTTGAGAGTTTTTTGTGTGTAAACGTAAAAAGTTGTAATTGTAAAGTTATTGGTTGTGTATCTTGGTTTTATCCGAGTAAGCGAACTTGAAAGGAAACTATTTCTTGTTTAAATATCCTATTAATGTCTTTTTATTTCCTTGCGTTTAAATATGTGAAGAATGTCTCTTTATTTCCTTACGTTTGAATTTGTATATCTGTTTTTTAAATTAAGAAGGTTTTTAGTTTAGTTTACAAAATCTGTTTGTATTACTTATCTACGTTGATATAAATAAATGAAATCTTTTTTTTTTGTTTTATTGGCGCTCAATTTTTAGTCGCTTATTTCACCATTTTCGGAAAATGTTTTTTTTGTCGTGAGATACATTATTGTGTGAAGTCTGTTTTTTTTGTCCTGTAATAATTATCCTGGCGTGCAATATCCATTAATTTCCATTTAATGCCTTTTTTGTCGTAAGATACATTATTATGTCGTGCAATCTGTTTTTTTGCCGCGAGAACTTATTTTGTCGCTGATTTGTTTATAAACTGCCGCGAGGAAATGGCGGTATAAAGAAAAAAATGTCGTTGCCTGATACAATTTTTCTATTAAATCAATGTCGGGCGAATGATAATTATAACAGAAGTTCTAATAATTTTTTTTTTATTTTAAAAAGAGGTGGGACGTGTGCCCTCTCACACGCGCCCGACCTCCGAGGGGTTAACCGCGTTAAGAAATCATGTACACTAAAATACTAAATTGCAAAAAATTGCATAAAATTGCAAAAAATTGCAAAAAATTGCATAAAATTGCAAAATTTTGCATAAAATTGCAAAAATTTGCAAAAAACTGCAGAAAATTGCGAAAAATTGCAAAAAATTGCAACAATACCTGTTAGTATAATATTTTAAATATGAAAGAAATTATAAAAAGGATATGGAGATTATTCTAGAAAAAACCATCAGATTCCTTGATATTGAAAAATTAATAGAAGGTTATATATAGAGGTATAACATCCGGCTTCAGGCAGTTCCTATTTTGATTTCAAGAGATAAACATCGTCTGTTTACGATCTGATTCTTTTGTTTTTGTCTTCCATATTGAATAATTAAAAGTAGAATGATAGCTGAAAGTATAAAGTAATAATAAAACATCGATATAAGCAAATTAAAAAGCTGATAATACCTGTATGTGAAAATAATATCAAGTCAAGTGTTAAAACTGTGAATGGTGATATGAATTTCTAATAATATAGAAATTAAGTGAGGTTACGAAAGGATTAACCGAGACCATAGAGAGAGTTGCTGTTTCGCAGAACGAATATAGAAAAGAGAAGAAAGAACATATGGAAAGTCATTGAACCTATGGAAAAGGAAGATCAACCATCAGTGAAATAAACAATCGTGAGTTTTTACAAAATTTCATATTGGCCAATAGATTTCATGAATATTTGCAAATATAAACTTTAAATGGGGGATTAATGAATATAATATATAAAAAGGTACCATAATAAAAATTTCAAGAGTGATTGTTATTGTTAATGTTAGAACAGAATTTGTATCTTGATAATTAGAGTTAAATAAAATTGTTAAAATTTTATTTTCGAATTTATTGAAGTTTTCAATTATTAGAGTCAAAGTTTTTTTTTATATATATATATATAAAATTGTAATAAATTGCAAAAAATTTCAGGAAATTCATAGAGAAATTTCAAAAAATTTTACAACGCTATGTAATTTTGTAGACGCAAGAGTGATAATAACGAGAGGATAACGTATCGCCACGCTATATAATTGATTATGAATATAAACCTACAATACGTAGTCATTATTTTATGGCACAAATTTGTAAAGCTTCATATTTTCATCATGCCATATCTGATTCCTGTCGTAATCTGTTCTTTCATACATATAACTTATACACAATTATTTCGATGTTTCACATCAATGCATTGGCGACGTAGCGGAGTGGGATTAGAGAGAACGGAAAGAGAAAAAAAACGGCGTGCGCGCGCAAAAAGTGTCGGTACAACTTTTGGTCTTAATTTAATCCGTCTAGCCCCCTTTCGCAACACGCGATAAGGAACTTCGTTCCAAAAAACTTCAGTTTCTTATAGCCCAGTAAAAATTTGAATTTTTGAAGGCGTTCGCTATATAAATGTTCATAATATTTGGAATAATCGCTTTTTGGAATCAATTCAGGTAAATCATCTCGAACAAATGTTTTGATTTGGATTATCTTCCCCTTTCAATGCTCTCATAGCGAAAGCATTGTCTATTCCTTGTAATTTCAAAATACTTTTGATGAATTCCGGGATTGTATTACCAAAATATTTCCCGACAATATCCCAAAAATGTTCCGGATTAATTTTCGACGTTTTGTATTCAACTTTAAAGGTTTGAGGTTTGAGCTACAGTCCAATGTTCCCTAGCATTCAGTTTATACGCGATAACGAACTATAGAGAATATAATATCATGAATACCTATTATGGAAGTTTTCGAAATATTATGAAATAAATGCAAAAATTCCAGAAAAGTCCACAAATTGATAATAAAATTCCGAAAAATTTTCATAAAATTGCAAAAAATTTCAGAAAATTTCAAAAAATTGAATGAAATTGCAGAAAATTGCAAAAAATTACAGAAAATTGCATAAAATTGCAAAAAATTGCAAAAAATTGCATAAAATTGCAAAAAATTGCAAAAAATTGCATAAAATTCCTGGACGTTGTACACCAAAATTGCACCGCGGTCAACCCCTCGCCGACCTCCGTACAATTTTGGCTTCGTCAACGTGGACATTTAGCCATCAATTTACTATAATGAGGGGAACCACTTAAATCCGGACGCATACAAACACCCAGGAACACGGTGGGAATCGAACCCACCAACTCCGTCAACGAAGACGGCATAGCGTTACCTATACCGCTCAGCCACGGAGCCTCCATTTCTAATAATTATTGCGGAGAAATGCCCAAACTTTTCTACAATTTTTTTGTTAATTACATCATTCTTAATTTAAATTTATTGAAAATTATTTTCTACTATTTAGTTCGGTTATCTACAAAAACATGTTTTTTAGTTTTTTCTAACTATTATTTACATTTTACTTTTTAATTCATTGGAACGCGTACTTGGCACGAAGACATGTCCCTCACGGTGCATCAGCTTTTATACCAGACACCTTATTTCACTCTGGTAGTGAGGTAGTGTAATAATTGATAATAATTTTCACGAGACAAAAATAATAGAATTATCGAAAATAAGATAGAAATACAGGGTTTTCAATTTATTACAAAAGCCCACTCGGTTTTGTCGATACAAAAAATTGTCAGCAGGACTGGGAAAATAATAAAAAAGAAGCTGCAAGAGAGTGGAGTAGTGTAATAATTGATAAGAATTTTCAAGAGACAAAAATAATAGAATTATCGAAAATAAGATAGAAATACAGGGTTTTCAATTTATTACAATAGCCCACTCGGTTTTGTCGATACAAAAAATGGTCAGCAGGACTGGGAAAATAATAAAAAAGAAGCTGCAAGTGAGTGGAGTAGTGTAATAATTGATAAGAATTTTCACGAGACAAAAATAATAGAATTATCGAAAATAAGATAGAAATACAGGGTTTTCAATTTATTACAATAGCCCACTCGGTTTTGTCGATACAAAAAATGGTCAGCAGGACTGGGAAAATAATAAAAAAGAAGCTGCAAGAGAGTGGAGTAGTGTAATAATTGATAAGAATTTTCACGAGACAAAAATAATAGAATTATCGAAAATAAGATAGAAATACAGGGTTTTCAATTTATTACAATAGCCCACTCGGTTTTGTCGATACAAAAAATGGTCAGCAGGACTGGGAAAATAATAAAAAAGAAGCTGCAAGTGAGTGGAGTAGGTAGTGTAATAATTGATAAGAATTTTCACGAGACAAAAATAATAGAATTATCGAAAATAAGATAGAAATACAGGGTTTTCAATTTATTACAATAGCCCACTCGGTTTTGTCGATACAAAAAATGGTCAGCAGGACTGGGAAAATAATAAGAAAGAAGCTGCAAGTGAGTGGAGTAGTGTAATAATTGATAAGAATTTTCACGAGACAAAAATAATAGAATGATCGAAAATAAGATAGAAATACAGGATTTTCAATTTATTACAATAGGTTTCGATCGATACAAGCATTCAGTCAGAAGGATTAAAATAGTCATTACAAATAAGCTGCATGAGAGTGTCGAGTGATTGCAGGCACGTTATTGCAGATTCTTTTACAATCAAGTACTTCATTTTGATAACAGCTTCTGAAAATTCTTCAGAGGTAACGACACATTTCCTACCCTTCGATTTTCCCATTGTTGAAGATTAGTTAGGAGTACATTTTCTTATCGGATGATGCGAACTATTCGGTAGTCAAGGTACATATGATTCTAGAGATGCCGACGTCGTTCAGATATGTAAATGTTGAAAACGAAAACATTCGAAAATTCAAAGACCAATATCGAATTACTTGTAATCAATCCACACATCTTGCCGCAGCTAGTACAGACGGCACCCTTTGTTTTTTTGATTTCTATCGGTGTAAACGTAATTATAAAGTTTAAATTCTGCTGACCGTTTTTTTAAGTATATCCATAAAACCGATAATTCTATAATTGTTTGTCCTGTGAAAATTCTTATCAATTATTACACTACCCCCACTTACTTGCAGATTAATTTTTATCATTTTTTTAAACCCCACTGGCATAATTTTCTATTTTGTATTTTGATTTCATTTGTTATTTTGTATATTACTCTTACAGATAAATGTTCCCTTATATGATTTTTATTGTAATTACTGTAAGCTGTTGTGTTTTGCACCTGTTGAAATTGGCTTATCCTATACATCTGTTCAATATCTTGAAGGATTAATAAATTATTATTGGCATATAAATGACAAGTAAATAACAATACAACAGGCAAGAATAATTAATATATCTATATGTATATATATATATATATATATATATATATATATATATATATATATATATATATATATATATATATATATATATATATATATATATATATATATATATATATATATATATATATATATATATATATATATATATACAAATATATATATATATATATATATATATATATATATATATATATATATATATATATATATATATATATATATACTGATACATATGTTGTATATAGGTATAACAAAGTAAAGAAATATAAATGTCAACTTACTGTTATTAAAATCCAAATCGGTAAGGTTTACTTGAATATTAAATGTCTCATCACTTCTTGTAACTTACTACAAACTGTAATGGTGGTTGTTAGAGTAACACCATTGAATAGAACCATGCAAACGATTGAAATGACAATAGCTCCAAAAACATAAATTATCAATCAGCAGAGTTGATTCCATTCAAATAGGTAATTGAATTTGAGAAATAACACTTTCAACGCTCAATACAGAAGATAAGCCATTCAATCTGTTGAAATTGAATATAAAGAAGTAAGCTGCAGTTCGCTACGGAAAAAATGAAGGTTATGGTATTACTAAAACACACAACTCCGCTACTGGGATGAACAGAACTGACTTGACTATAACTCTATGTGTATGACTATGACTAACGGAACAACAAATTGAAAATACCAAGCCCCACCACTCTGCTACATCTACGGTTATGTGCTACCCCACCACACTACCCAACGTTTAACAGGCATATGTTTATGATGTCGGTAGATTTGCGAGTTCGAAATGGATTATACTGCTGTCTTTGTTATTGCGACTAATTAATCCAGCAATTCAATGAATAAAATTTAACAAAGAAAAAAAACTCGTGAGCAGTCGAGCTCCATCAGTAAAGTCGTACTTTTCGCGCGAAATGCATTTGCGCAATGCGATTCCAACGGACTGAAATATATTTTGAAAAATCACGCTTGAATCGCAAACCGAATTAAAACGTATAAAATAATTTATTTAATTTTTTTTAAACTCTATAGCGGCGAGCTGCTTCAGTTGAGCAGGTTTTCATAACGTATACAGTTTAAAAACTCTCATTCATTTATGATTTTTGTTCCAGATCCAAAAAAAAATTGCGCCCTCTAATGTGTGAACAATACTTATTTCCTCCCTGGGGGTCAACCAAATCGCATCCAAGATATCATACGTACTTACAAACTTTCAACCCTAAAAAAAACTTGCGCCCTCTAATGTGTGAACAATACTTATTTCCTCCCCGGGGGTCAACCAAATCGCATCCAAGATATCATACGTACTTACAAACTTTCAACCCTATTGCTACAAAATTGCGCCCTTTATCTCGTAAACAAGATTTATTTCCTCCTCCGGGAGGGTCAACCCCCCAACCAATTCATATCGAAATAAATACTATACAAGATATCAAACGAAACTACCTACCTACAAAGTTTCAACCCTATGATCCCAAAATTATGCCTTATATCGAGTAAACAAGATTTATGGGGGGGTTTATCCTCAACCGATTCGTACTAAAACCAATACCATCCAGTATATCATAAGAAATTACCTACTCACAAACTGTCAATCCTATTGCTCCAAAATTACGCCCTTTATCATGTGCACAAGATTTATTTCTTCCCCCAGGGGGTCAACCCCCCAACCAATTCGAACCATAACCAATCCTATTCAATATATCATACAAAACTTTCAACCCTATTGCTACAAAATTGCGCCTTTTGTCGTGGTAACAAGAATTGCAATTTTGGGGCCTTGATTGATGGGGGGCACAAAAACCACGAAAAAACAAGAAATATATACGTAAAAATGGCGGTGGTTGGAAAAATTTAATCAGATTTTGATAATTTCGTTGTGCCTACGAAAACACTTTAAATATAGGTACAAAACTTCATCAGTGGGTTTTTTTTTTTATCGAGGTGAAAACTTCAAAAGCGATACCGGTTGCGAACCCGGCCTGTGTGGGATTCAATAGTTGATATATATAAATATATATCAACATTGCCTACCCACTAAAAACACCTCTGTTCTTTCGGTTTCCGAGCATAAGCCTACTAAACCTCCAGTCTCACACTTAGATTAGGACTCTCGTGCTGCGGTCAGCACTAGAACCTGTTCCCTTCCTTGTGTCTATATTTCAAGACCCAAGTGTATATCTCTCTGCGTCGCGTCGCATTAATTTTGAAATCAAGTAAACATACCTGACGACTGCCCGTGGCATTCTCTGTCGACTGGAAGTATGTTCGCTTCATCCCAGGTTGGTTCGATCTTGAACAATGCTCATCACTCCGACCTCGAGATCCAACATCCATTTTCACACTCGTCGTCTGTAACTGCCATTACTCCGACATCGAGATCCAATATCCATCTTCACTCTCGTCGTCTGCAACGAGCATCATTCGTCTTCGAACCTGACGATCCGCTTCCATCCCACCGTGCAGTCCTCTGTTGGGCGCTGCTCCTTACTAGCGAACCGATGAAGAACGTGTTTGATGGACAATCTCTCATTCCATCTAGGTCCTTCTTCACTCCTCGTCGTCTTCAGTTTCAGTCGCTTGCCGTCGAATTCACCGCTTTCCCAGGGCGATGCTGCTTCCTCGGTGGTCTGGTCTCGAATGCATCAGTGGGGGAGCACCGCGCACCTAGAGGAAAATTTTAATAGTTCCAGACCCACTACTATGAAAAATATATAATTAGTCTAAATACATCAAATATTTAGTTATAATAAAATTCTTGTGCTCTTATTTAAGTTTCTGACTTTTGATTCTCTGAAATTTTTGAACATATCTGTTGTTGCATTTGCACGATTTTCCCCACCCCTTTGGGTAAAACCGCGCATAGTTTGGGGATACTTCGCGTATGAAAAAAATATAAAAATTAATACGAAATACTTAATTTAAACAAAAAATAACAATGAATGGTTAAGTTTCATTGTATTCAATGAATCAAATCAGAAAATATTTCACAAATGAGAACATTTATAACCGCTAAATTCTGTTTTCACTTCTGGATTTAGATTGTTTTTAAAAAAAATTGCAAAAAAGTTTCTGCGGTATTCCTGGTGTTCCATATTCTGCAAAATACGCATCGAAATCATATCTCTTCATCACTACCTTTTATAATTTCTAAAATTATATATAATTTTATTTTTCACATCAAAATTGTATACCATTTTTCTTAGACCTTAATTCCCATTGATCAGTGGTACCTACTGCAAATTTCTATAGATAGATAGATAGATAGATAGATAGATAGATATATACTTTATTGTCCAAGAATATTCTCATTGACAAAGTAAGTTATAAAATATAAATTTAAATTTGGTCATATATTATTAAATATAAAACAGATAAGTGTAAATACAACACATACAGTCAAAATAAAGAATGAAAGACAGGAAACACTTACAATAATAACAAAAAAAGAAACACAGCATCTCCGCAATATAAATGCAATTGAAACGCAATATATGTATATATATACAAAAACATATCAGCAAGCAAATAACAACCTGTCAATCCACATACAGGTGCAATGAAGAAGCTAATAACAATAATAACAACAATATGCAACATCATTTTACGGCCTTTGAAGCATGTCAACATAATATTCCTGCAGGCTGTAGTATGCTTTCTCAAGAAGCAGATTTTTTACCGATTTTCGGAAAATTTTATGATCCAATATAATCTTGGTTAGCTGTGGTAGGTTATTGAATATTTTCTTCCCTTCATACATATTTGAGTGTTTTGTTAAATTCAGTTTAGGTATTGGCAAATGAATATTATGATTCCTACTCTGTCTGGTATTGTAAGATCTATCTTCACGAGTATCACTAACGCATCTCTTGTGAATCAGGCACACCACTTCCAGAATAAAAATGCTCACCACAGTTAGAATCCTCTGTTGTACAAAGAGATGTCTACAGCTATCCCTATAGTTAGCTCTACACAAATATCTAAGAGATCTCCTCTGCAGTACGAATACCTGATTAAGGAGCTCTTGATTACAAAATCCCCAAAACGCAATGCCATATCGTAGATGGGATTCCACTAGGGCAAAGTAAGTCGATCTGGCCGTGGATATGTCGAGTATAATCAGGCGGTACACCGTTCTAGATGAAAGAAGACTCAAGTTCAAAGTTGAGCATATCTCTTCTTAAAGATACTAAAATAGTAGTTCACTTGGAATTAAGTCATTGCGCTATTTCCAATTAGTATCGTGTATGCGTATTAAACAAAACTACCAGCATAAGGGCAGCGACGCACTTTATTTAGAGGTAATGAAATTATCACTTTATACCTATTAAGAACTAATTAGGTACGTAGATGATGGGAATGACCCTTTGGGGAACTCTCGAACATATCATTCAATTCTTCAACTTCAATCTCATCAATTTTTAACTTCACAGGATAATTTCTATCTTTTCGGTACGAACGGTAAAACCAAGCTACTCTTCTCCTTTGCTTATCTTCCAGATTTTCAGAGAGCGTAAAAAAAAATACGACCACCTGACATTCAACGGCGAGATCATTAGATCAATGCATACATTCAAGAGAATTAAATCGAGATTCGTTTATATCTGAACAAATATGAATTTGGTAACATAAATTCTAGGAGGACTACAGTCACATCGAAAGAAATTAATAATATTGTTGTTTTATTTCAGATGTCGGAGTTGAGTGCAGAGAACAGTGGAATTGAAGTTTGGCTAGAGTTCAATGCACCACGTTGATTCAATAAAGAAATTACCGAATATGTATTTTTGGTCGTATTTTCATTGTCCATTTTTCTAAATTTCTTTGGATTTCAAGACAAACAAAATAGTTTACATTTGCAATAGTAATTTCGAAACAATTATTTCTCAATTCTTCCAACACATTGTTTATAGCTATGGCGACCTATCTGAAGAAAAATATCAGTCCATTGTCATAAAATATATAATATATAATATATATATACATATATATATATATATATATATATATATATATATATATATATATATATATATATATATATGTATATGTATATGTATATATATATATATATACATATATATATATATATATATATATATATATATATATATATATATATATATATATATATATATATATATATATATATATATATATATATATATATATATATATATATATATATATATATATATAAAATATATATATATATATATATATATATAAAATATATATATATATATATATATATATATATATATATATAAATTAAAAAAAAAATATATATATAAATATATTATATATATAAATATATATAATATATATATATATATATATATATATATATATATATATATATATATATATATATATATATATATATATATATAGGGCATGCCTACAACCCGAAAAAATATAAAAATATTAAGGTATATTTTTATGCATTTACGCTGCTTATGAAATGCTTCAATGTAAGATCTTTTCTTTCAATCTTAATTGTTTCTTTTTTACGGTAGTATTTTTATTAATTGAAAAATTGATTTCTTTTCCAAATATTCAAGAAATTTTTCTTCAATTCATTTCGATGATTGTTAGTTTTTAGCGCCCCCCATATAAGTACAAACTTTTTATAATATTAATTATTGCTCCTCAATAAAAATGTTTCTGAAGGAATTTATTACCTAATAACCTAATTTTCATGGGTCAAAACCCTTGATGACCGGGCTAATATATAAGAACATTGCATTCACTTTGGAAATGGAAGAAGATATCTGTATCAATTTTCTGGATTCAACAATTGAACAACAAACATACGGTCGCATATCAATAGTATGGTTCATCGACTTGTTGATATTCCTTTCTCTAACGATGTTTATAACAGAAAGATATTATTGAACAAATCGCTATGATCAATAATTATAAACCCGATATAATATAAAATATGATACGGAAAAAATTTTCCAATCAAGCTATTTCTGAAGTTCATTCAGTCACAAATAAAAAAAATTGAGAGGTGTCAAGGGACACCCGGATGGAACGAAGTTCCTTTTGATTTTAAGTTATAAAAATATTTTTTTGGCTTGTGGTAACTGAAGTAGGAAACATATGTTTGGGATTCTATTTTATTCAAATGTCTGTATTATGTATTATTATTGTCTGTATAAAATCTCTACTTACCTAACTCCATCAGCAATATCCGGAACTTGTGCAGAAACACTGTCAGGATTCATTATTGTTATTATTTTTTATTATTTATTATGTACGAAAAACCTGTATACACTTAACAAAAATAATCGTCGCGACACCACACTGTTCAATGCGAAATAGAAAGACTAAACGAAAATAGCTGGCTTTCTTTCTATGAGAGAGAGACAGACAGAGAAACACGCGCACGGCGTGCGCGCGCAAAAAGTGTCGTTACAACTTTTGGTCTTAATTTTATCTGTCTAGCCCCCTTTCGCAACGCGCGATAGGGAACTTCGTTCCAATAATTCTAAAAATATGAGTTGGGCGACGCAATGTTTTTGGTACCACATTGATTCAAGCCGGAACTATCGGTAAATTATGTATGTATGTGGTCTCTAATAACCCAAGAGGTTGATGAGACAAATAAACATGCAATTACAAAAAATAAACTGTCAGGATTCATTATTGTTATTATTTTTTATTATTTATTATGTACAAAAAATCTGTGTACACTTAACAAAAATAATCGTCGCGACACCACACTGTTCAATGCGAAATAGAAAGACGAAACGAAAATAACTGGCTTGCTTTCTATGAGAGAGAGAGAGAGAGAGACAGACAGAGAAACCCGCGCATGGCGTGCACGCGCTAAAAGTGTCGTTACAACTTTTGGTCTTAATTTATTCCGTCTAGTCCCCTTTCGCAACACGCGATAAGGAACTGCGTTCCAAAAAATACTTGTGAGCAGCATCACTAAAGTCGTATTTTTTGCGCGAAATGCATCGCGTCGAGAAGCGATTATAACTGATTGAATTTCATTTTGAAAAATCACGCTCATAGCAAATCGAATTACAAAGAAGTAAATAATTGATTTTACTGTAAAAAAAATTCGTGAAGTGCATCGTGGTTGAGAAAAAAAGTTGAAACCAACATAAAAACGCACCTCAACATCAACTTAATCCACATATAAAATTTCAACGAACAAAAAAGAGTTGAATCCAAAAACGGATCTTAAGTCAACATAAACTTTACTAAGTTTGGTACGTACCAAACTTAAACCTTCTCACTCAATTTGCAGAAGCTGTGGAGTTCGGCAATTTTTCAAAAACCATGAAAAAATAAGAAATATCTAGGTACGTAAAAATAGCAGCGGTTGGACAAATTTAACCAAATTTTTATAGTTTCGTTCTGCAACGAAAACAATCCCAGGTGAAAAAAATCAGCTCAGCAGTGTGATACGAACCGCTGGAGATGTAAATATGTACAGGAAAGGATATTTATATGAAAATTAGCAATTTCTACGTAAAAATGGCGAGGGTTGCAGAAATTTACCCAAATTCTGATACTTTCAAATATATATGCACCTATATATATAACTATATCTATATATATATATATATATATATATATATATATATATATATATATATCAGGGGCGGCTATTCAAAGGCGGCTGAGGAGGCTAAGCCTCCTCCTCAATAATATTCCGTGTATCACTAATATATTATATTGAATAGTCAGCATTCAGCATATTCATATTAATCAAAATCATATTATTTTATGCACCTACCTTCCTTTCAACCTACATTATATAATGGTATTTACATTTACTGCATTTCATTCATTTTAAGATTTGTGGCAACGCTGCGGAGGCTTAGAAAGGTATAATCTCAACGTTCATTATGCCTGCCACAGAAAAGCAAACAACGGTGCGAATACTGCCAATGAATACTTCATTGCAATAGAAAAGCAAAACACATGTAAATGGCAACACCGATGGAGCCTGAGTCTCATACAATGTCGACCAATCACAACTATAGAATTTCGGGTTAAATCGAGTGAATTCGTTGGAAAGCATTAATTTAATCGTAGTGTGATCGTAGTGACTAATGGCCGAAAACAGCTTGTTTACTTATATTGCTCGCGTATTGTTTTAAAATGAGTTTGGTTACTGAAGTTAATTTCAAAAATTTCAATGGTGACTTAGTGGAATATTTATTATCCCATAAATTTAGTGCACTAAGTTATGAGGATAAAGTTTTGATAAAAACATTGCGACCTACCCCTGAATTAAACAATTTGGGCAGCGTAACAGACAACAAAACCGCGGTTTTAATACAAGAAATTATGAGAGACATCCTTGCCTAACCGGATCACAGGTAAAAAATAAATTATTTTGTTGGCAGTGTTTACTTTTTACTAGGTAAAATGTCTCTGTTTGGGGCCGCTTAGGATCTGAGGATTTAATTCTATAGTTGAAAGAGGGAATTTTTCACCGATAAAGTAACTTTAAATACCGCACGCGGATTAATATGTTACTTACAAGATAAGGAATTTATATATTTTTCAAACATCTTTAAATTAATTTTTAAACAAACAGAAAAAGTTTTTCAAATCTTACAGCACAAGTTTTCAGATGTAATTTACTCACGAAATCGACTCAAGTTTCTTTTGGAAAAAATTTCAGAATTTCGTGCAGAAGTTTATTTTAAAAAACTATTTTCTGTATTTCAAACTACTGATGATGCGACTCAATTTAGCCCAAAACGAAAGAAATTCAGTTACGCAGATATGGAGCTTCACTATAAGCAAATATTTTATGAAATTTTGGATACTATTAGGGGTCAAATAGAAATAAGGTTCTCTGATTTGAAAGAACTACATTTCTTCGACTTACTCAATAAAAATTTGTTTACCGGATTTTCGGCTAATTTTCCAGATAACCTTTTGGAAAATTTAAGTCAAAAATACACTTTTTTTGATAAGGTGGGCCATAAAAAGTGAACTGTGTGTTATTTATAATGTCAATGAAATTTTTGGGCAAAATGAAAATCATGTGAGGACTATTAAATACCTTTTTGATAATGATTTGAATCAAGATTTACCCCAAGTTTATAAACTCTTATGTCTAATTGTTTCTATCCCGGTGATGTCGGCTTCCGTAGACCGCTCGTTTTCCACTCTTAAGAGAATTAAAACTTATTTACGAAATTCAATGAGCCAGGATCGTTTGAAAAATATTAGTTTGTTGTCTATTGAAAAGGAATTGGTAAAACTTTTGGCGAAAGACAAAAAATTTTATGAGGATATTATATATCATTTTGCTAACGTTAAAGATCGCAGAATCCCGATAATCTTCAAAAATATATAATAACTTTTTATTTGCTCTCACCAGCTGTTAACAAATTCGTTAAGTAGGTAGGTAGGTACCTATTTTGTGAAACAAACAAAAATTTGATGAATAGATGAATTGATTAATTGGCTGAGAAGAGTTTTTGTGAATATTGTAAATAGGAGTTGTAGTCTCAAGGTAAACACTCGAAAGTGAAACCAAATTAATAGCTTAGGGTGCTTGTTTTACTTTGATTTTCTTTAAATTATAAGGCGGTTGACCCTGAAATCCTAAAAATTTTCGCCTATGGTGTATTTTTTAACACCTCTTGTAGCCTCCTTAAACCAAAACCTCACGAGCCGCCACTGATGTATGTATTATATGGAATAAAATAGGACTAAAAATCGAAATATAGTATCACCTAAAACTTTTATTCGAACCCGCATTACAAAGCTGAAATTAAAATTTTCACGAAACAATATTGAGGTAGCTATCCGAACAGGTAATAAAATTGAAAAACATATTAAAAATAGTAAATCAAAAATTGATAGAAACAAAATTTCCGTACTATATAGGTAAAATTAATTGCCGTAGTTGTCACAAATTTTACATTGGCAGAACATTCGAAAATTTTCACATCGGCCTTTTTCTATATAGTCAGGTAGAATTCACAAATAGTCCCTTACTTAACTTGTTAAACAATGCGATACCTGGAAGTGGTTCGATTCCCCATAATCTTTGACATAAGCTCTTAGATAAATCCGATTGTATAATTATATCTGTAAAATTATAACAGTGCGTCAGTATCTGACCAGAAGTAGTACTTTCAGTAGGTAGTTTAGTAGTAGTTTAGTGATCTCCAAAATTACAAGTAATGTCTTTTTAAAGACAACAATCAAATATTTTAAACCTATTTTGTACATTACGTGGGTGAAGGTTTCTGTGGTTCCCTTCCCATCTAATATCAACAGACCTGTCTGTTGATATTGGACTAAATAGCACGTAATTAATAACTGAAGACGGCCACAGCCGTAATGAGAAATTTTTGGAAAAAAAAAAATAATTCATTGACTTTTCAAAATCAAAATAATTTGAACCTATTTCGAACATAACGTGGGTAAAGGTTTCTGTGGTTTCCCTTACCATCTATTCGAGACCAGACCACCGAGGAAGCAGCATCGCCCTGGGAAAGCGGTGAATTCGACGGCAAGCGACTGAAACTGAAGACGACGAGGAGTGAAGAAGGACCTAGATGGGCTGAGAGATTGTCCATCAGACACGTTCTTCATCGGTTCGCTAGTAAGGAGCAGCGCCCAACAGAGGACGGCACGGTGGGATGGAAGCGGATCGTCAGGTTTGAAGACGAATGATGCTCGTTGCAGACGACGAGAGTGAAGATGGATATTGGATCTCGATGTCGGAGTAATGGCCATTGCAGACGACGAGTGTGAAAATGGATGTTAGATCTCGATGTCGGAGTGATGAGCATTGTTCAAGTTCGAACCAACCTGGGATGAAGCGAACATACTTCCAGTCGACAGAGAATGCCACGGGCAGTCGTCAGGTATGTTTACTTGATTTCAAAATTAATGCGACGCGACGCAGAGAGATATACACTTGGGTCTTGAAATATAGACACAAGGAAGGGAACAGGTTCTAGTGCTGACCGCAGCACGAGAGTCCTAATCTAAGTGTGAGACTGGAGGTTTAGTAGGCTTATGCCCGGAAACCGAAAGAACAGAGGTGTTTTTAGTGGGTAGGCAATGTTGATATATATTTATATAT
>JARQZK010002900.1:990000-1042500 GCA_030704885.1 Cynegetis impunctata | reverse complement strand
TCATCTTTTTAGACAAAATCTAAACATCTAGAATTTTCAATTTTTCTAAAAAGAAAGTATAGTTTAGAACATATATATATATATATATATATATATATATATATATATATATATATCTATATATTTATATATATATATATATATATATATATAACCTCTTGATAATTATTAGCAATAACAGGCTTGTTGAATCTCAAAAAACTCGATTTTATGAAAACAAAATAATTCAACAAACAAACTAACCATAACAACTCATCTTCTTAGACAAAATCTAAACATCTAGAATTTTCAATTTTTCTAAAAAGAAAGTATAGTTTAGAACATGTGATCTCCAAAATTACAAGTAATGTCTTTTTGAAGACAACAATCAAATATTTTAAACCTATTTTGTACATTACGTGGGTGAAGGTTTCTGTGGTTCCCTTCCCATCTACTATCAACGGACCTGTCTGTTGATATTGGTCTAAATAGCACGTAATTAATAACTGAAGACGGCCACAGCCGCAATGAGAAATTTTTGAAAACAAGATAAATAGTACCCTATTCTTTGACTTTTCAAAATCAAAATAATTTGAACCTATTTCGAACATTACGTGGGTAAAGGATTCTGTGGTTTCCCTTACCATCTAATTATAACAGATTTGAATGTTAATATTGGACTGAATAGCACGTAATAAATAACAAAGAACGGCCACAGCCGAAAAAAAATTTTAGTGAGACATAGTAGTCTTTTTCTATTCAAATTTTTTCAAATCAATAAATGTCAAAGAAATTTCAATTTTTTCAAAAGTTTTGATAAAGCACGAATGTCGTGGCGAAACGTCAACTTTTTAATAAAATCGAGTTTTTTGAGATTCAACAAGCCTGTTATTGCTAATAATTATCAAAAGATTAGAAATAGTTCACAGGCAACAACATTTCGAATGAATATATATATATATATATATATATATATATATATATATATATATATATATATATATATATATATATATATATATATATATATATATACATATATACAGGGTGAGTCATTGGAAAATGAAAATACGTTAACTGTGGATAGGGGTGACTGTGGTGATTCTAAAAATCCTCACTTAATAAATATGTTCTGGTTTAAACCGATATATAGGGTGTTTTACCAAATTAGTCAATTTTTTTTGTTGCTCATAATTCTCATCATTTAGGATTTTTTTGATATTTGTCACAAGTTTCAGTCATACTGTTTCGAATATTTTCACATAATAATATATTGAATGTTAGAAGTAGGGGACTGCTCACTTCCTTCCACAACATCGTACTGCGCTTTTCCAGAAAAGTTTTTCGTACGATATATGAAGATATAATGCCGAAATTGAGAATTTACACACCTTTGGTTAGATTTTTGCGAAACTATTTGGCTCAGAGCCCATAACACTGATGAATAGAGCAAGGCGACATAAGTTATTGTAGTATGATTTGGATTTTCTACTTTTTTTGTAATTCTTTTCCGTTGCGGGTTGTAAGAATATTCAATGGCTGAAACATTTTTTTCTGGTTTTAAGTTTCGTGAAAGTGTCGTATGAAAGATCAGTTTCAACTGAATACGATCCTTCTAATTGTGAATAGAAAAAATTTTCCGGTAGTGTTTGTTCCTGAAAAGTCTGAATTTTTGTAATTTTATTTCACGATAAAATTTATTATTATTATTATTATTATTATTATTATTATTATTATTATTATTATTATTATTATTATTATTATTATTATTATTATTATTATTATTATTATTATTATTATTTTGAAAGGGCCGAAATCCAAGTGCGGCTAGCAAAAAAACAACAAACTCTTTCAACCTTGAAAAACATCCTGGGCAACTAATTTCTGTGTTCATATTTGAAAAGAGCACGAAGATTTGTTTCAAGAAATGACGTTTTTCTTTGAGCCAACGATTTTATTGATCAAATTTTCGAATTTAATTTACATTTTATGATAGTATTTTTGATAATCACATAGCTTTAGACGTATTCTTGATTTTTCAGGAATAAATATTTTGAAATCAGCACTTAAACTTTAGAAGCTTCTTTGTCAGTATTTGTATTGATCTTAAGTGTTGGCCCGTTTTTTGTAACAAAACGAAAATAGAATACAATTCGAATAAACTACAGCAGATGCTCAAAATGACCACCATTCTGATTAATACACATTCTGGCTCTGATTAAAATCTGTCCTATAAATTTCCTAATCACATTGTGATTATTCTGTATTTCTGGACAGGTATCTTCAATTCTCTGTAAAATTTGTTTTCCACTATTAATTTCGGATGAGTAAACCTTCGACTTTAAGTATACCCAGGTGTGATAATCAATGGGATTGAAGTCAGGCAACCTTGATGGCCGTTTATGGGGGTCACCTCTTCATGTCCGGGGTTCTAATATGATCACCAACTGGGATATGAGCAAGGAAATTAGAATACGCATTGAGAAAGTCAGAGCCACTTTCTTTGAGTTGAAGAAGGTCCTATGCGGTAAAAATATTGGTCTGAAACTTGAAATAAACCTTGTAAGAAGCTACATATTCTCAATACTATTGGACGGGGTCGAGAGCTGGACACTGACGAATACGTTGCTGCATAAACTTGAGGCCTTTGAGATGTGGGTGTATCGCAGAATACTATGCATAAGCTGGGTAGACAGAGCAAGTAATGAAGAAGCCTCAAACCGCCTGACGAAGGAGAAAGAAAATTTTAAAGCAATAAAAGCCCGGAAACTAGAATACTTTGCCCTTGTGATGCGACACCCAGGACGATACAACATATTACACGTGATAATACAAGGTAAAATAGCTGGAAGAAGAGCACCAGGCTGCAGAAGAACATCGTGGCTCCGGAATCTGAGGGACTAGTTCCATAAATCAATGACATCTCTGTTCCGAGCAGCCAGTAAAAAGATAATGGCAACTAATATGGTGGCCAACATGATGATGACCTACGTGCGTTAACGGACAGGATACAACAAGAAGAAGAAGAAAAAGAGACTTAAAATTTTTTCGTGGTGTTTAAGGTACTGATCACTTCCACAGCTACTTCGAATTAAGTTAGAGGGTTGAAAATTTATACGAGAATGGAATTGATGTCAAATTGAGTCCACAAATCACTTCCTCTATAAAAGAATGGAACGTTTGAGCGGCATTTCTCAGTCCGAAGGTCATGTTGAAAAACTCAGGTGTGCTGTTTAATGTCTTCTTCACGTTCGGGTATTTGTTCGGAGGGTCGAGCGAGGTCTGTTGTGGAAAATACTTACCTATTTTCCCAGCGGCACTCGCGCAAAATCCTGAATATGTCGATTGCCATATTGTTTTGGACACGTGAGACTGTTAAGTGCCTGATAGTCCCCTCATAGTCTCCACTATTCGATATTTTTACCGGACCCTTAGAGAGTCGTGCAAGTACTGCAAGTCCTAGTTTAATCATTACGCTTAACTTCTTCTTGACAATCATTAGTTTGTCCAGTGCTAGGTGGGTATTAGAGTCGAGAAATATGCCCTCTATAAATCTGTGATCAGTCCATAATGTGCCAGGAAGTCTGGCGATAACAAATCTCCATGAGAAGTCTCGATGTAAGCTCAAGATCTGTATTCGCTTAACCATTCCATATGTCGCTATCGGGTATACATTCGCTGCAGAGAGTTTATATGCGGATTTTTTGTGTGCACTCTTAACTTGTGTTCATGAAAATATACTTAAGTCGACTCCAGTGTCAATTGAAAATCGTAGTCCGATCCCTCAATCACTAACGAACAAGTGACGTGGAGGAGTCGCTATCTACTTTTAGTAACTGCTAACTGCCCGCTTGGTTTCCCTGATTTCATGAGCAGGATGCAGTACATTTGCTGGCTGCATGTTTGAAACGCCAGTGGTACCAACAAGAACGTTTGTCCTGCTGTAATCACTTGAAACTTGAATTGAATGAATAGCCATCTTAGAAACAACAATAGAGAAAACTTTATGCCACTTAACTTAATCAATGTAATGAATGTTCACAGTAATGTCTCTATATCTCAATAAATTCGTCAATTCTTCTTGTAAAATATTGATGCGTACGCATAAGATTCCCCGCTGAAACGGAATGGCATGCACTTCGCAAGCGTTCTTACATATTGTCGATGGTTGGGAGGATATCCTAATAAATTTTGTAATGTAATGTAATAAAGCCCCAGATTGGGAGATGATATAATAGGGCCATTTGGTGAAGCTCACTTGAATGTGACGGACAACGCCTTATTGACTTGTGTGACCAGAATTCTCTAAAAATCACAAATGGTTATTTCGAACATCGAGATATCCATAAATACACCTGGGTACAACCTACTAGAGAACTGAAAACAATAATCGATTACTTTATTGTCAGACAAATCTCCGAACTTGAAATACTTGATGTGCGTGTACTCAGAGGACCAACTTGCGGATCCGACCATTTTCTTTTAAAGACCAGAATTTTCATACCATATGGAAAAAAGACAAAACAAGACACCACCAGTGACAAGAGTGAGGAAGATCGTAAATACAACTTAGAAAACCTTAAAGACGTCAGCACCTTATATCTATTCCAGAAAAGAGTGGATGACAAATTGTCAGAGCGGGAATACGAAACAGCGAATGACATATACGAACACGTCAAGCAAAGCTTACATAAAGCGGCTTTGGAAGCGCTGGGCCAAGTCGAGAGATCACCCAACAAAAATAAAATGTATTGGTGGACAAAGGAGATAGAAGACGAAATTAAGATAAAAAAACAGCTTCACTTGTCATGGTTGAGTAGTAAGAAAGAAGAACACAAAGTCAAGTTCAAAGAAAGCCAAAGAAACGTTAAGAAAATGGTTACAGAAGAAAAAACTAAGATCTGGGATAATAAATGCTATGAAGTCGACAATATGATCGGTGGCCGGAAATGTACAGGGGTATGGCGCTTCATACGAAATGTAAAAACATCGCACAGAGAAAAAGCCGTTATAAGCACAATACCCCAAGAAGAACTAGAAAACTATTTTAAAGAGCTCCTAACAGAAAACAGACCCGAATTCCAGAGCCAGGATAACCCAAATGTAAATATCGAAGGGGAAGAACTCCAACTGGATACCAAACAAATAGTACAGGCAATAAAATCTCTAAAGAACAACAAATCCCCTGGACCCGGTGCAATATATGCGAAACTAATCAAAAATGGAACGCCAAAACTCTTCCGGATGATACAACAAATGTTCTCGCTTTGTGTGAGAGGATCCGACATACCTGAAGAATGAAAACTGGCTTACATCTATCCGATCCACAAAAAAGGAAACCGCAAAGTATGTGAAAACTACAGGGGAATTTCAGTGACGAGTACATTTAGTAGGCTATACGGCAGAGTGCTACGAGACCTGATAGAGGAAGAATACTTTCACGAGCAAGCCGAAGAGAAAAGTGGGTTCCCTGCAGGAAGATCATGCGCAGATAATATCTTCTGTATCAAACAACTAGTGGAAAAACAAACTGCTATTGGCCAGGAAGTGCATATACTCTTCATTGATCTGGCAAAAGCATACGATAATGTACCGGTAATGAAACTCTGGCAAGCAATGGAAGAAACCCACATTAACCACAACCTCATCACTGCTGTGAAAAAGTTATACCAACACACTCACTCTAAAATTAAAACAGGAAAACAGTTATCTGAGGGATTCGTAGTTACCAAAGGATTACGCCAAGGCTGCTGCATATCGCCCACACAATTCAAAATATACGTGAAAAAAGCTTTAGATAAGTGGAAAAGAAATTGCAAAGGAATGGGATTCGAGCTAAATGACAACAAAACACTATATACACTACAGTTTGCCGATGACCAGGTTGTCCTTGCACAGACGAAAGAAGACCTCGAAAATATGACAAGAAAGTTACAAGAAGAGTACACAGAATGGGACCTTAGCATAAACATCAGCAAGACAAAATATATGTGCATTAGCGGACCAAACGAAGATCTAACCTTAGAAAATGATGAAATTATCAATAAATGCAGTGAATATAAATATTTTGGAATGGTAATCACGAATGATGGCAGAGATAAAGCACACATACAAAGCCGCATCACTCAGGCGAGAAAAGTAATTGGAGCGCTAAATGGCATCTTCTGGTCGAAAAATATATCCAGAGAGCGGAAAAAAATGATATATAACTCTATGGTAAAGAGCATATTGGTATACTTATCAGAGATATGGAACCTGAGTGGGACAGACAAGCGTAAAGTCAACGCTGTGGAGATGGACGCACTTCGAAGATCTGCGCGAATTTCTCGGTTGGAGCGGCGCACAAATGTGGCAGTCAGATCTATGATGAAGGTGAAGGACGAAGAGATAGTATACGAAGAAATAGTACGGAAACAGCTTATCTGGTATGGCCACGTCAAACGAATGGAAGAAGATAGACTCCCTAAAATATTATTAAACTGAACTCCCTTGGGCAGACGAAGGAGAGGAAGACCAAGAGCTACATGGATGACGGCGATTAAGAAGTCCATAAGCGAGAGGAACCTCGGAGATGAGGCATGGATGGATAGAAGAGGATGGAGAAGGGATATCGGAAGACGGCGACAGACGTTTTGATACCGATCAAAATAATAATAATAATAAAGCCCCATACGAATAAGTCTGGAGGCATCAAATACGGGGATCTCGAAGTCCATTGCACTTGTCCTCTACAGCCTATCCACCACCCTTTAAATCCAATACATTTCTAGCAACTTAAGAATAATTTGTAGGGCATCCATCATGATGATACCTAATTACAAGCCTCTGATCTAGAACTATATTTTTACCAGAGTAGATAGAAGTTCTCTCAAACAATCAGTGTATTTCTGCCCTGTTGATGTGTTTCCCATGAAAAATCGACCAGTTATTTCACATTTCATAAACCCATACCATACATTAATAAATGATAGTTTTGAATTAGATTTTTCTAATCCATTGGGAATTTTTCGTGAACCAGAACTGCGTGTTGTACCTAATGATTCACTTCACCAGAGTTTGTAAATGTGAATTCATTGAGAAAACCTAATGAAAAAAGTAATACCATAATGATTTTATTTCTTACCTACGTATAAAAACCCAGCTAGTGAAGCAAATCATTATCAAGTAACTCTTTGAGTAATAATATATAACACGATTGAAATGTTTGTTGTTTAAAATTTTTCGAAGAATATAAAACTCATGCAAGCTTCTCATTTTACGGTTAGTCACGGGTGCATTGAAAAGTACTGCAGCTGAGACATTTATTTCGTCATCTCCGTTGATGACTGTTTCTTTGCGTGATCGCTTCTTCGTCTGAACATTTCCATCTAACTCAAATTGTTTCACAATGCGGTAAAACTAATATCGCGGTGGAATTTTTGACTCATTCTGGATGTCTCCTTGCTTCTCTATCGATCAGAATAAATTCACTTTTCTCTTGTAAAGATAACACTTAATATAAATAATGTGATTTTAATGACAGATACCATCTTTGCGTTAAATAGTGTTTTTAGTGACTCCTACTTCTACTAGAGATTAGATAAATTCAAGTTATGTATATATCATATTACACAATTTTGACAGACTTCATCAATTTCTAATGCAAGTTGTGATGAGATTACTATTTATTAAAGATATATTCATATATATATATATATATATATATATATATATATATATATATATATATATATATATATATATATATATATATATATATATATTTATTTATATATATTAATATATAAATATATATATATATATATATATATATATCTCTTGATTAATTATAATTATATTATGAATTAGCAATAACAGGCTTGTTGAATCTCAAAAAACTCGATTTTATTAAAAAGTTGACGTTTCGCCACGACATTCGTGGCTTTATCAAAACTTTTTTGATAAAATCGAGTTTTTTGAGATTCAACAAGCCTGTTATTGCTAATAATTATCAAGAGATTAGAAATAGTTCACAGGCAACAACAATTCGAATGAATAATAATTATATATATATATATATATATATATATATATATATATAGGTATATATATATATATATATATATATATATATGTAATATATATAATATATATAATATATATAATATATATATATATATATAGATAGAGGTATGTATATATATATATATATATATATATATATATATATATATATATATATATATATATATATATAATATATATTATAATATATATATATATATATATATATATAGTGTATATATATATATATATATATATATATGTATATATATATATATATATGTATATATATATATATATATTATATATATATATATATATATATATATATATATATATATATATATATATATATGTAATATATATATATATATATATATATATATATATATATATATATATATATAATATATATAAATATCAGGGGCGGGCTAGTCAAAGGAGGCTAAGGAGGCTAAGCCTCCTCAATAATATTCCGTGTATCACTAATATATTAATATTGAATAGTCAGCATTCAGCATATTCATATTAATCAAAATCATATTATTTTATGCATCTACCTTCCTTTCAACCTACATTTTATAATATAATTTATTAATTAAGATAGAAGGTATTTACATTTACTGCATTTCATTCATTTCAAGATTTGTGGCAACGCTGCGGAAGTCTTAGAAAGGTATATTCTCAACGTTCATTATGCCTGCCACAGAAAAGGCAAACAAGGTTGCAAATACTTCCGAATGAATACTTCATTGCAATAGAAAAGCAAAACACATGTAAATGGCAACACCGATAGGAACCCAGTCTCATAAAATGTCGACCAATCACAACTATAGAATTTCGCGTGACATCGAGTGAATTCGTTGGAAAGCATTAATTGAATTGTAGTGTGATCGTAGTTACTAATGGCCGAAAACAGCAGCGTGTTTACTTATATTGCTCGTGTTTTGTTTTAAAATGAGTTTGGTTACTGAAGTTAATTTCAAAAATTTCAATAGTGACTTAGTGGAACATTTGTTATCCCATAACTTTAGTGCACTAAGTTATGAGGATAAAGTTTTGATAAAAACATTGCGACCTACCTCTGAATTGAACAATTTGGTGCAGCGTAACAGACAATAAAAATTTTTTAACCGGATTTTCGGCTAATTTTCCAGATAACCTTTTGGAAAATTTATGTCAAGAATACACTTTTTTTGATAAGGTGGCCATAAAAAGTGAACTGTGTGTTGTTTATAATGACAATGAAATTTTGGGGCAAAATGAAAATCATGTGAGGACTATTAAATACCTTTTTGATAATGATTTGAACCAAGATTTACCCCAAGTTTATAAACTCTTATGTCTAATTGTTTCTATCCCGTTGACATCGGCTTCCGTAGAGCGCTCGTTTTCCACTTTTAAGATAATTAAAACTGATTTGCGAAATTCAATGAGCCAGGATCGTTTGAAAAATATTAGTTTGTTGTATATTGAAAAGGTATTGGTAAAACTTTTGGCGAAAGACAAAAAATTTTATGAGGATATTATAGATCATTTTGCTAACGTTAAAGATCGCAGAATCCCGCTAATCTTCAAAAATATATAATAACTTTTTATTTGCTCTCACCAGCAGTTAACAAATTCGTTAAGTAGGTAGATAGGTACCTATTTTGTGAAAGAAAAAAAAATTTGATGAATAGATGAATTGATATTAATTGGCTGAGAAGAGTTTTTGTGAATATTGTAAATAGGAGTTGTAGGTCTCAAGGTAGACACTCGAAAGTGAAAACAAATTAATAGCTTAGGGTGCTTGTTTTACTTTGATTTTCTTCAAATTATAAGGCGGTTGACCTTGAAATCCTAAAAATTTTCGCCTATGGTGTATTTTTTAACACCTCTTGTAGCCTCCTCAAACCAAAACCTCACGAGCCGCCACTGATATATATATATATATATATATATATATATATATATATATATATATATATATATATATATATATATATATATATATATATATATATATATATATATATTTAAATTCGAATTATTTGATCCTGTGCAATATTTTCACTCATTTTTCATTTTTTTTTTGCAATAGGAAGCTAATGAGAGGTAAAGAATTTATCTATCAAATATTTTGGTTGATTTGTACCTTTTCAGGATATTTTCGTGTCTATCTCTCAAAAAATTGAAGTTGCACTTTTCCAGAATAAAAAATTTTCTCTATGGCAATATATGATTTTTACTGAATCATTCTGTTTCAGTAAGTGTGAATCGACGAATATTTTTTTCGATGATTAAATTGATTAGGTAGAATATGTAACTAAATTTGGTCAATTTTAGATTGGTGTGGTTAGTTCAGTGAATGATAGTGAAGAGGTTGGTTGTTTATGTATCCCGAATGAAATATTGTGATTTGATTCATGCGGTTGATAAGATCTGTACCAAATAGATGAATATAATTCATTACAAATGAAATTTCCTCGAATTCGTAACAATTTTGAAATTTCTCGACATTGTTTTTTTTCTGAAATTTTGGTTCAAAAAATGAAGGACACCCTACTGCGTAGCACTAGGAATGATAAAACCCCTCGGCGCATGTGCATGTCGTCAATATTTTTTGAATGTACCTATTATATAAATTAAATAACAATGAAAGTCGATTTTACGAAATGAAATGAAGGAAAATTGCAATAAATGTATTAATAAGTCGATATTACGAATAAAATCCGTGAAAATTTAGCAAGAATATTCATTGTTTGACTGTCGAATTTGAATATCCTATCCCGGCTCATTTTGCTGCAAATTATGAATCAAATTGATAAGATATCTCTATGGATGGGAAGCAGACACAGACGCAGAATCAAGCTTAAGCTATCAACGTCGCTTGGTTACCGTGGCACACAGAGCACTTCGACGCATGTTTTGTAGGACTTCGTACATATCGACCTTGGCGCATGCGCGTGTCGTAATGCCTATCTAAAAAACGCTATAATTTTTTATTCTTCGTTGGGAAAAAATTGGGAACAAAACTTCTCTGATAAAATCATATGTATTTTATCGATATCCGTTGGAATTTTTAAAATCGGACCAGATCCCAACTTTTTTTAGTGAGAATTTAGCTTCACCTCGGGGTAAAAACGCTATATTTTTTTATTCTTCGTTGGGAAAAAGTGGTAATTCAAATTCCCTAATGAAATCATATGTGTTTTATCGATATCCGTTGGAATTTTTAAAATCGGGCCAGTTACCAACTTTTTGTCGTGAGACTATAACCCCTTTAGCTTCGCCTCGGGGTAAAAATTGGAGTAACCACATTCTGATCAGGCAAAAAGGATTTCAGACTTACGAGTTCATCATACAACATACAACCATCTAGAAATGATATAGCTGCAAGAAGTCACATTTCTGTGTTATAACTCAATTAGTAGAAGAATTTTCAGTAAAATATGCATTTAGTAGCTCACAAGAAGATATACGGACGATCAAATATTGATTATTTTTCAAAAAATTTTTCTGAAAATCACATTCATAAAATTTGTAGAATTTCAATAAATTCAATAGAAAATTATAATTCACTCTAGATCGTTCATTATACTAAGAAACGATAATATTATAAATTAGCTCACAAAATTTGTGAGAACAACAAACCCCCATTTTTATTCAAAATATGTCATTACTGTTATATAGACAAAGCATTGAAACTAGTTTTACAACACTCACTAAACACAACAAGAAACCCAAACATTTATTATAAAAAACGATAATAACTTCATAGAAGTCATGCAGAAAATAAGAAAAATAGAATTCCCAAACTACGTAATTAAACAAATTAAATCTGAATTAAAAAGTATAACACCACTTTTGGGAAAATCTCATACAGTACACTTTTTTCAAAACAAACTTACATTGGACTGTATTTTAAATAGCTGTTTGAAATAGCAGTAAAATGATTTACAAGGTGATTTCCTTAGTTCCTAATTGAAGCATGATATTATTATTCTCAAATTTCCAACACAACTCTGTTTATTATAGCCAATGCAACAACATTTCGAAATATAACCCACAAAAATTGGAAAAAATCTATCAAACCGTTTAAAAGTTGAGGGGGTCACCCACTACACATTGAAACTCGGTATATATATATATATATATATATATATATATATATATATATATATATATATATTATATATATATATATATAATATAATATATATATATATATATATAATATATATATATATATATATATATATATAATATATATATATATATATATATATATATAATATATAATATATATATATATATATATATATATATATATAATATATATAAATAATATATATATATATATATATATATATATATATATATTTATTTATTTATTTAGGCAATTAGGACTACAAACAGGTGATAACCACCCAACACAGTACCCACTACTTGAAAATACAAAGTGTGTCAAAGTGAACAATTGACTTTTATAAAAAAAAGAAGAAAAGTAACTAAATTAAAAGAACAAATAAAAATATCTTGATACAATAAAAACTAAAGTAAACTAAAATATAGTGAAACAATAAAAGTGAAATGGTGAAAAAATCTTATTCGCACAAGTACATTTTTTGAGTTTTTGCTTGATTGAATTTTGAGTGAGATGGAACAAATCAACATTACTCAAACAGTTACAGCATCGCATCATCCTGCAGAGAGGCGAATTCATCGCGCTATTAGTATTTCGAAAGGGAATATGGAACATATCACTACTTCTGAGAAGACGGCACGGAACATGGAAAGTTACGGAGGAAAGAAGGTCAGGGGAATTATAGATATTGTTGAGAAGTTTATATAGGAAAAGGACATCACTGATTTTTCTTCTATTTTCGAGGGAAATGAAACCAAATTGAGTTAAACGAAGAAGATAGTTCTCGGGATTTCTAGGTGTCAAACGAAAGTTAAATTTAAACGAGATAAATTTTAAGAATCTGTTCTGGATCCTCTCGAGCCTGGCGATATATACTGAATATTTTGGACTCCAAACTACTGATGCAAAGTTGAGTTTACTGTAAATATAGGAGTTATATAAAATGGTGAAAGTTTTCAAATTCGTAAAGTGTCTACTTTTTCTAGTAATAAAGCCCAAAATTTTATAACAGGAATGCGCTAGTTGGTCAATATGACGTCCATCAACTTTGAGGACGAAATATAGAGTTCGTAGTACGAATTGACTGGTAATTGGAGTGCCCCCATAGTCAGAATAGCCTCATATAATATTGTTTCTCAACGACTAGTACTCCGTTTTTCTGCATATATACAGGGCCGGATTTAGGCATGGGCCACATGGGCCCAGGGCGGCAAATTTTTAGGGGCGGCAAATTTTGAAGGCCAGTTAAATTTTGCTAAAAAATTAAGAGCATTTTATGCAGAATCTTTGTTGCTGTCACAATTGAACAGATATATTTGGTCCAAAGATCTCCAGAAAGTATAACCAAATGTAATGGTAGCTGTTAAGATGTTTTTGTGTACACCAGCCAGCAACTGTGCAGCAGACGTTCATTTTCTACTCTTTCACGAGTAAAGAATTATTTAAGATCGAATGTTGGCCAGAAAAGGTTAGTTAACTCAGCTATTTTAACCATAGAAGAAGACTTGAGAAAAATACTTGACGTGTAAGCTTGACTTTAATTATGTCGTTGATACATTCGCTAATATTAAAGCTAGGCGTAAAAAAATCTGAAAATTGAGTTTAAACTTTTTGAAAAGTTTCACCTATGAATTGATGTTTTAGTTCTCATAAACAGTTTTACCATTGAATCATTTTCGATTTCTTAATTTCCTGATATTACAATCCATTTTGAAAAAAAAAATTGATTTTTTTTTAGTTTATGTGGTTTTCAAATAAGTGAAAAAAATATTAATTTCTGAATGGTTTGGTAACAATAATGGACAAAAAATATATGACAGGCTACTGGGTTTTTTTTTTCAAATCTCGTCGGCAACAAAGTGACGAAACATGTAACTTTTCCTTTAATCCATATTTTTCCGTTAATTATGATAACAATAATTGTACTATGTTTAGTTTAACACTTAAAACGATATCTTGAGGTGTAAAAGGAAATCATAGATTCTCTGTTGAATATTCCACATAAGAAAGTACTAATTAGCGTTATTCCTAGATCATAGTTAGTGAGGTTATATAAAGCTATAACATTATTAAGATTTTATTCGAATTTACTTCAAGAAATTGATGTTCAATAGTATCATTTTAGGTGTGGCAAATTGTCGCGTTTGGTAGGACCGAGGTTCGAGAAGAAATACTTTGGGCCCATGGGCGGCAAATTCGTAAATCCGGCTCTGTATATATATATATATATATATATATATATATATATATATATATATATATATATATATATATATATATATATATATATATATATATATATATATATATATATATATATATATATATATATATATATATATATATATATATATATATACATATATTTATATTCTAATACACCTTGATGAGATTTGACCCCATAAAATTCACATGGAAATCATTTGTTCTGTCCATCGCCTTCTAAACACCATGTTCTTGATAATTTTGTTGTTATACATTAAGAGACTTTTTGTTTTGATCTGACCATGTATTATCTTGATCTATTTCATCTAGTATCTGTAATCAGTTTGATGTATCACATGAAGTGAACGGGTAAAATTCTTCAATAATTTAAAATTTTCAAACAATATTACCAAGATGCTCGACTCAAGATCTGCATACAGCAGATTTTTATTAGATATCTTCAGCTTACTTTGACTCGGTGTGGGTCCACATATTTCTGATTGTTCTCCAAATAAATATAACCAGCTTCCTTGGAAGATTGTTAGAGAATTTTAAATTATTGAAGAATTTTTCTTGGTCACTTTATATGATATATGATGACATTGACTATGATTATCTAGTACATTATACATGAATTGATTTAGCAGTTCAAATATTCCATTTCAACTGAATACTTTTAAATTCTAAATAATTAATAAAAAATTTTTTTCAGGTAATGTTCCAGCTGTCGCTAATTCCGAGATTTATGTATATAATTCTGATGTACTACGTGGTATTTATTGTTGGTGCTAATTATATAGGTGAGAGATTGAAGTATTTCTCGTATAGTTAGGTATATTTTGTTTTTTTTTTTATTTAATAGATATGTATGAATCAGTGGCGGCTCGTGAGCTGTTGGTTTAAGGAGGCTACAAGGTGTTGAAAAATACACCATTGCCGAAAATTTTTAGGTTTCAAGCTCAACCGCCTTATAATTTAAAGAAAATCAAAGTAAAACAAACGCCCTAAATTATTAATTTCTTTGCGAAAAAAATTGTTTTCACTTTCGAGTGTCTACCTTGAGACCTACAACTCCTATTTACAATATTCACAAAAACTCTTCTCAGCCAATTAATCAATTCATCTATTCATCAAATTTTTTTTTCTCTCACGAAATAGATACCTACCTACCTACTTAACGAATTTGTTACCTATTCGAGGAATTAATAAATTGTTGCCCAGCAAGAACCAACGGGGAGGTGAGAGTATTTTCTTGCCAAAAATAAAATAGGACCTTCCCAAAAATAGATTAAAATAAAACAAACAGAGACATTTTCCCTAGTAAAAAGTAAACACTGCCAACAAAATAATTTATTTTTTACCTGTGATCCGGTTAGCCAAGGATGTCTCTCATAATTTCTGATATTAAAACCGCGATTCTGTTGTTTGTTACGCTGCACCAAATTGTTTAATTCCGGGGTAGGTCGCAATGTTTTTATTAAAACTTTATCGTCATAGCATAGTGCACTAAAGTTATGGGCTAACAAATATTCCACTAAGTCACCATTGAAATTTTTAAAATTAACTTCAGTAACCGAACTTATTTTAAAAACAATACTCGAGCAAAATAAATTAAAACAAACTGTTCTCGTCCACTAGTGACTACGATTAATGCTTTCCAACGAATTCACTCGATTTTATCCGAAAGCCTATAGTTGTGATTGGTCGACATTGTGTGAGATGTATGCTTTTTGAACCGAGCAGCTAGCTTCAATCGGTGTTGCTTTTACCGTTGTTTTCTATTTCAATGAAGTGAATAAGGTATATTCATACGCAGCGTTTCCTTTTCTCTCTGGCATGGCATATGGAATAATGAACGCGTCTATACTATACCTTATTAAGCCTCTGCAGCGTTGCCACTGTTGATATGAAATCTTGAAATGAATGAAATGCAGTAAGCAGTAAATGTAAATACCTTCTATCGTAATTAATAAATTATATTATATAATGTAGGTTGAAAGGAAGGTAGTTGCATAAAATAATCTGATTTTGATTAATATGAATATGCTGAATGCTGACTATTCAATATAATTTAGTAGTGATACACGGAATATTATTGAGGAGGCGGCTTAGCCTCCTTAGCCGCCTTAGAATAGCCGCCCCTGGCTATGAATATCTGACAACTCATCACGAAGATGAGTTTTCTGTTTTATATAAGTGGGTCAACTGCCTGGCTATTGTTATACTTACATTGCGTGTTCATCAACATCTAATGTTAAATAATCCTTGAGATCATTTCAATGAAGACTTTCATTACTGCATTTGAATAGTCTCTTTATTCCTGGAAGAGTTTATTCAAGAATTTGAAAAAATATTAAAAACGGGAAATGGCATAGATATATGTTACTCACCCAGAAGAAAAGTACTTTCTTCATCTCCTGCTAAATAAAGAAACATAAAAAAAGCTATTGAAATGTCGTATTCTGACGAATAACCTTAGAGGTATTTTCTAATGACTAGGACATTACCGATTGCGTGAATAACAATAATGTGTAAAAGTAATGCAATATGTGAAAGGAAACATATACGTACATAGGGATATATCCCTATATTAAAACAATGGTTTATAAAAAATTACACATTTATTGAATCAATTACGCATGACGCACGTTTCGGTGAAACTTCACCTTCTTCAGATTCTAAATGCAAACATGCGTATTTTATTTAATAAATATGTAATTTTTTATAAACCATTGTTTTAATATGTCTATTAATTTACATTTACTATTGGCCCAATCAAGCCAAAAAATATATCTTTATCCATTTTATTAGACATAAAATTTTGACTTTGCAATGCATGTATATTTCAAACTATTCCATATTCCGTTCATAAAGGATAATATCAATTCTATTCATCTATCTGCCGATGTATATCTACCTATCTAACTATATATCTATATATCTAGATAGTTATCTATCTTTCTATCTATCTGACTATCTATCTATATATCATTCGATCTATCTATCTCTATCTGCATATCTATCTATCAATTTATCTGACCGGGCAAACGTTCTGCCATATAAATTATTTTTATCTATCTATCCTTCTATCTGCCGATGTAGGTATATCTACCTATCTATATATCAATCTATCTAGTTATCTATCTTTCTATCTATCTATCTATCTATCTATCTATCTATCTATCTATCTATCTATCTATCTATCTATCTATCTATCTATCTAACTATCTATCTATCTATCAATCTATCTGACCCGAAATATATTACGACCTATTCTCAAACCGACTATTGTTATTTTCGATTCCCATCTTGCAGCCCTATTGCGGATCATAGATTAGAAATAATTTTATATGGTGGTTAAGTATTCTCAAATTTTCTAATTTCCCGCGCAATTTTCTTAATTTTTTCTTTCATAAGAACCTTCTTGTGACAATAAAAATCACACCAAAAAAAAAGAATTAGTGAAATCGGTCCAGCCGTTCAAGCGTGATGGCGTGACCAAGGGAAATAAGGATTCATTTTTATATATAGATACACACACATATATATATATATATATATATATATATATATATATATTATATATATATATATATATATATATATATATATATATATATATATACAGATATACATATATATATATATGAAAAACTTGGTTCTCGGGATGAACCGCGTAAAAGATTTGAAAAATCTCGACGTTTCGGCTCCTTTTGCGAAGCCATCTTCAGGAGAATTAGAAGGGAAACTAATTCAGATACGTGGCCTCAATCTGCCTACTCCACGAATCGAATTAGGAGGAATCGGAAATAATACGACTGCGTGGTCTCAACCTGCCTACTCCACCAACCGTACTACTTCCTGTCAACTCTGAAGTCTCAACCTGCCTACTCTTCAGAGTCAACTGACGGGTCGATCGTCGCGTGGCCGTATTTATAGGGAAGGGGGCGGGTACTCCATTGACGTAGTATTGACCTCAATGGGGTATTCACGCACGGTATCAGTGCGGGATGCACTCCGATTGGGTGTGACACGGCGACCACTGAGAAGCGGCTTCCATGCTGATGGGAGTCTGTGACTGTCATCTCTGGTGTTCAAACAATTTGGACGTTTTTCTATTTCTACAGCTTCACGAAAAATTCGGGATTTAAAGATCGGACGGGAGCAATAGTTTTTGTATTGGGGAAATCGATAATGTGGCCTGTTTGGGTGTGATTTGGGAAAGGGCGTTGGTGATATCTGAGTTGTCTACCTGAAAGTGAATGTTCCTTGGCACGGACCTGAATTCGTCGGTTCGTTTGTCCTATATAAGAACGAGGACAATTGGAACAGGGAATCTCATAAACACCGTGATTTTCGTTAGGAATTTTATCCTTGACAGATCTGACCAGATGGGAGAGTTTTTGTTGGGTGGTGAATATTGTTTTGATGTTTGTGTTTTTGAGAGATCTTGCGATCTTATCTGTTACTCCTTTGATGTAAGGAAGGAATAATTTAGGTGTAGATTCTTGGTCAGTGGGATTGGAACGTGATAGAGGTGGGGTGATGTTTGTGTGTTTGCGTATGTTCTTGTTGATTTGATATGTGTTGTAACCGTTCTGTAATAATATATGCTTTAGAATCTTGAGTTCTGATTGAGCGGTAGATTAGGGTATTAACTACAGAGTTAAGTTGAGAGGGATGGTGGTGAGACTGGGCGTTCAGATAACGGTTTGTATGGGTGGGTTTACGATAAACTGAATAGGAGAAGCCTGGGAATGGAAGTTTTTTGACCATGACATCGAGGAAATTCGATTCGTGGAGTAAGCAGATTGAGGCCACATATCTGAATTAGTTTCCCTTCTAATTCTCCTGAAGATGGCTTCGCAAAAGGAGCCGAAACGTCGAGATTTTTCAAATCTTTTACGCGGTTCATCCCGAGAACCAAGTTTTTCAAATACTTCCGACCGCGGAAATCTTTCTGAACATATATATATATATATATATATATATATATATATATATATATATATATATATATATATATATATATATATATATATATATATATATATAATTAAATTATACAATCATTTTCTTGAAAATTTTCGTATTCTAAACATAATTTAAAAGATGGCTCAAAACAGTAGGCAAGGGTAACAACGCACGAGCCGCCAATAGCCGCGGTTGGCGTTTGAACGGTAAAGCGCTGTTCGTCGCTAGTCGCCATGAAAGTGTCCGCGGTAGTAGCTGTAGCCATTTGGCAAATGTATATTCTATCTAAAAAACGAAACAAACGTCGTTGAAAAGCAAAATACTGGGTTCACCCTCTGCTTCAACAAAGAAGTAGTAAAGGAGCATTCGTAATTTTCTATAGAGAATTGAGAAGCTTCGAAGATAAATTTTTCAATTATACCAGAATGTCAACGTCGTCTATCGGTGAATTACTGAACAAAATTGGGAAGGAACTTACCGGAATGACTAAAAATATCAAATTTACTACAAAATGCGGTCTCGTGCGTGGTCTGTCATTCAAGTCTGTACAAATCGACAACCGCAAGACCGCGCGGTTGCCGCGCCCGATGTCGACTATCGCCGAACCGCGCGGTTACGCGGCTGCCAGGAAGGAAAAAGGAAAGGAAACACACGTGTTTCATTCCTCCCTGAAGTATGTGTCAGGGAGGCGGGCAGCTTGAGTTTGGGATTAACTCCTTCAGCCAGATCAGAGGATACACTTGTTCATAGGGTTCAGAGGATTAATACTGGCCCAGCATTTGCCTTATAAGTTTGCAAGCAGTGACTTCAATTACCATGAGGAAACCTCTGAAAAAACTCACGGCAGACCAGTCGGCCCCGGGGTTTGAACCCGAGACATCTCAAATACTAGCCAGCGTACCTAACATACTCGACTAACTAGCTTGGTGCGGCTGCCAGTGCGTTGTCTACTATATATTCCTGTAAAAATTAACAACCGCGGCGGTTGGCGGCTCGTGCGTTGTCCTACTAAAGGTTGTTATGGCGTGCGTGGAGGAGTTTATGCTAGATACTGTACTGGCATAATTTTATTTTTATACTTAATTTTTTTAATTTTATACTTAATACCTTGATTGTCCTTGATTATGATTTGTTCTCATTTATTGCTATTACAGATAAATGTTCCATTTTAAGATTCTTATTTTAATTATTGTGTGCTATTCCTAGGTTTTCCTCTTTGGCGAAGTTGTGCTAAAATGTGCCCCCGAATGTGATGTTTAGGCGGTTTTTTTATTATATCTCCTGCTGGGTACAACATTTCGAAAAAATGGTTAATAAAAAATTTATGGGGCATCATTTTGCGTCAAATGAGATTAGGCGCAAATTTTTGAAAAAGTGAAATTAAATAATCTCTTGAATAAATTGAAGAATTTTTTTTTATTTGCAGGTATATGCGTGAGAAATTGTGCACAGTGTAAAAAAATGTTTGGCCCATATTTTGAAGGACAACTTTGTGCCGATACCTGTTTATCATTCAAAGGAAAAATAATTCCAGACTGTGAAGATATTTTCTCTGTGGGTCCATTCCTAAATGAAATAAATGAATGAACGTGCAAACCTGAAAGTAGATTCTGATATGGACTGATAATGAATTTAATATTGATGGAAACCATTATGTATATTATTTTTCAGATAAAAAATTTGAATATGTATTAAATGAATCAAAACGAAGTAACATATTATTATCCTTTCCTTCTATCCATTAATAGAAAAAAAAATATATATATATATATATATATATATATATATATATATATATATATATATATATATATATATATATATATATATATATATATATATATATGTTCAGAAAGATTTCCGCGGTCAGAAGTATTTGAAAAACTTGGTTCTCGGAATGAACCGCGTAAAAGATTTGAAAAATCTCGACGTTTCGGCTCCTTTTGCGAAGCCATCTTCAGGAGAATTAGAAGGAAAATAATTCAGATACGTGGCCTCAATCTGCCTACTCCACGAATCGAATTAGGAGGAATCGGAAACAAAACGATTGCGTGGTCACAACCTGCCTACTCCACCAACCGTACTGCTTCCTGTCAACTCTGAAGTCTCAACCTGCCTACTCTTCAGAGTCATCTGACGGGCCGATCGTCGTGTGGCCGTACGTATCGGCGAGGGGGTCGGGTACTCCATTGACGGTAGTTATTACGTAGTATTGACGTCAATGGCGTATTCACGCCACGGGATCAGTGCGGGTAGCACTCTGATCGGGCGTCACAGGGCGTCCACATAGAAGTGGTTTCCATGCAGAGGGGAGTCTGTGACTGTCATCTCTGGCGTTCAAACTATTTGGACGGTTTTCGATTTCTACAGCTTCACGATAAATTCGGGATTTGAAAGATCGGACGGGAGCAATAGGACCTGTATTGGAGAAATCGATAATGTGGGCCTGTTTGGGTGTGATGTTGGGAAAGGGCGTTGGTGATATCTGAGTGTCTTACTGAAAGTGAATGTTCCTTGGCACGGACATGAATTCGTTCGGTTCGTTTTGTTCCTATATAAGAACGAGGACAATTGCGAACAGGGAATCTCATAAACACCGTGGATTTTTCGTTAGGAATTTTTATCCTTGACGGATCTGACCACGATGGAGAGTTTTTGTTGGGTGGTGAATATTGTTTTGATGTTTGTGTTTTTGAGAGATCTCGCGATCTTATCTGTTACTCCTTTGATGTAAGGAAGGAATAATTTAGGTGTAGATTCTTGGTCAGTGCGATTGGAAGTTGGTAGAGGTGGGGTGATGTTTGTGTGTTTGCGTATGTTCTTGTTGATTTGATATGTGTTGTAACCGTTCTGTAATAATATATGTTTTAGAGTATTGAGTTCTGATTCACGGTGTTCGTCGTCAGATAGTCGAATGGAGCGGTAAATTAGGGTATTAACTACAGAGTTAAGTTGAGAGGGATGGTGGTGAGACTGACACCCCAATTTCCGAGATCGCAACAAAAGCACTCTCGAAAGGTTTCAACTATTCCATCACACTTAAATCCATCCCCATAGAAACTATCATCTCCCAAACAGAAGAAGCAATTTCCCATCTTCCAACAGATCAAGCAGAAACTGCCAGGCATGACATCGCCAAAATTCTTCGTACAAGTCGGCCACCCCGTCCCAACCTCACTTTTTCTGAGAGGCAATCTCTCAAAGAACTTTACAATGACCAAAATCTAGTCGTCCTCCCAGCCGATAAAGGCAATGCCACTGTCATTCTTAACACTTCTTCTTACCTCGATAAAATGTCCAATCTTCTTGACACCCCCGACTATAAGCGTATCCCTCATGACCCGACAACATACCTGGAGAAAACCACAAAATCTCGTATCAACCAATCGAATCTGCCACTTCGACCCATTGTCAGCGCTTACAATTGTCCAACACATCCTCTTGCGAAATATCTCGCCAAAACCCTTCAACCCCTTGCCGAACAAACCCAGTCATACGTTAAAAACTCTTGTCACTTCATAGAACTCCTCAAAAGTATTGATATTACCCCAACTGATCTCCTTGTTAGTTTTGATATTGTCTCCTTATTTACAAATATCCCCATCGAAGAAACACTTTCCATCCTAGACACGAAACATCAAATATCCCCAGACAACCTATCCCTGATCAAACACTGCATGGCCAACACTTACTTTATCTTTCAAGGCAATTTCTACAGACAAATCAAGGGAGCCCCAATGGGATCCCCTCTCTCCCCCGTCATAGCCAACATTTTCATGGAACATTTCGAAACCCAAGCTCTCTCTTCATTCGACCTTAAACCATCATGCTGGCTACGTTATGTAGACGACGTCTTTGCGATCTGGCCCCATGGCGGAGACTCCTTGCTCCACTTCTTGAATCATTTGAATGGCATACATCCAAGTATCCAATTCACAATGGAAGTGGAAAACGATGGGTCTCTACCATTCCTCGATGTCATGGTCAAAAAACTTCCATCCCAAGGCTTCTCCTATTCAGTTTATCGTAAACCCACTCATACAAACCGTTATCTGAACGCCCAGTCTCACCACCATCCCTCTCAACTTAACTCTGTAGTTAATACCCTAATTTACCGCTCCATTCGACTATCTGACGACGAACACCGTGAATCAGAACTCAATACTCTAAAACATATATTATTACAGAACGGTTACAACACATATCAAATCAACAAGAACATACGCAAACACACAAACATCACCCCACCTCTACCAACTTCCAATCGCACTGACCAAGAATCTACACCTAAATTATTCCTTCCTTACATCAAAGGAGTAACAGATAAGATCGCGAGATCTCTCAAAAACACAAACATCAAAACAATATTCACCACCCAACAAAAACTCTCCCATCTGGTCAGATCCGTCAAGGATAAAATTCCTAACGAAAATCACGGTGTTTATGAGATTCCCTGTTCCAATTGTCCTCGTTCTTATATAGGACAAACGAACCGACGAATTCATGTCCGTGCCAAGGAACATTCACTTTCAGTAAGACACTCAGATATCACCAACGCCCTTTCCCAACATCACACCCAAACAGGCCACATTATCGATTTCTCCAATACAAGAACTATTGCTCCCGTCCGATCTTTCAAATCCCGAATTTTTCGTGAAGCTGTAGAAATAGAAAAACGTCCAAATTGTTTGAACACCAGAGATGACAGTCACAGACTCCCATCTGCATGGAAACCACTTCTCAGTGGTCGCCATGTGACACCCGATCAGAGTGCATCCCGCACTGATACCGTGCGTGAATACCCCATTGACGTCAATACTACGTCAATAACTACGTCAATGGAGTACCCGCCCCCCTCGCCTATAAATACGGCCACACGACGATCGGCCCGTCAGTTGACTCTGAAGAGTAGGCAGGTTGAGACTTCAGAGTTGACAGGAAGCAGTACGGTTGGTGGAGCAGGCAGGTTGTGACCACGCAATCGTTTTGTTTCCGATTCCTCCTAATTCGATTCGTGGAGTAGGCAGATTGAGGCCACGTATCTGAATTATTTTCCTTCTAATTCTCCTGAAGATGGCTTCGCAAAAGGAGCCGAAACGTCGAGATTTTTCAAATCTTTTACGCGGTTCATTCCGAGAACCAAGTTTTTCATATATATATATATATATATATATATATATATATATACATACAAATGTACGCTAATTCCAATGTGGATATGTTCCTGCAAACTAGCAATTTTTTGTATAAAATTGTTAATAACAAAGTTATAAATAATAAAGTCGAGTGAAAACATCTCACTATATCATATGAAACTATTCTCCAAACAATACCGCACAGTTGATTTTCTTCCATCACAAAATGCACACTGCAAATCTCTATAGCTTCGTCTAAAAGAACTAGGAAGATCATCACAACTGAAAATTGAAATGATTGCTTAGTTATTACATGTCGAATCATATGTTTGGTCAACTTAGTAAGGATATATAAAAAAAAACACAGAATATTTTCAAAACAAAAACATTTATTGAAAATATGATTTTACATATATATATATATATATATATATATATATATATATATATATATATATATATATATATATATATATATATATATATATATATATATATATATCAGTGGCGGCTCGTGAGGTTTTGGTTTGAGGAGGCTACAAGAGGTGTTAAAAAATACACCATAGGCGAAAATTTTTAGGATTTCAAGGTCAACCGCCTTATAATTTAAAGAAAATCAAAGTAAAACGAGCACCCTAAGCTATTAATTTGTTTTCACTTTCGAGTGTCTACCTTGAGACCTACAACTCCTATTTACAATATTCACAAAAACTCTTCTCAGCCAATTAATCAATTCATCTATTCATCAAATTTTTTTTTCTTTCACAAAATAGGTACCTACCTACCTACTTAACGAATTTGTTAACAGCTGGAGAGAGCAAATAAAAAGTTACTATATATTTTTGAAGATTAGCGGGATTCTGCGATCTTTAACGTTAGCAAAATGATCTATATCCTCATAAAATTTTTTGTCTTTCGCCAAACGTTTTACTAATTCCTTTTCAATAGACAACAAACTAATATTTTTCAAACGATCCTGGCTCATTGAATTTCGTAAATAAGTTTTAATTCTCTTAAGAGTGGAAAACGAGCGCTCTGCGGAAGCCGATGTCACCGGGATAGAAACAATTAGACATAAGAGTTTATAAACTTGGGGTAAATCTTCATTCAAATCATTATCAAAAAGGTATTTAATAGTCCTCACATGATTTTCATTTTGCCCCAAAATTTCATTGTCATTATAAACAACACACAGTTCACTTTTTAGGGCCACCTTATCAAAAAAAAAGTGTATTTTTGACATAAATTTTCTAAAAGGTTATCTGGAAAATTAGCCGAAAATCCGGTAAACAAATTTTTATTGGGTAAGTCGAAGAAATGCAGTTCTTTCAAATCAGAGAACCTTATTTCTATTTTACCCCTAATAGTATCCAAAATTTCATAAAATATTTGCTTATAGTGAAGCTCCATATCTGCGTAACTGAATTTTTTTCGTTCTGGGCTAAATTGAGTCGTATCATCAGTAGTTTGAAATACAGAAAATAGTTTTTTAAAATAAACTTCTGCACGAAATTCTGAAATTTTTTCCAAAAGAAACTTGAGCCGATTTCGTGAGTAAATTACATCTGAAAACTTGTGCTGTAAGATATTAATCCGCGTGCGGTATTTAAAGTTACTTTATCCGTGAAAAATTCCTCACTTTCCACTATAGAATTAAATCCTCAAATCCTAAGCGGCCCCAAAGAGATTTTTTTCCTGTGATCCGGTTAGGCAAGGATGTCTCTCATAATTTCTTGTATTAAAACCGCGATTTTGTTGTCTGTTACGCTGCACCAAATTGTTTAATTCAGGGGTAGGTCGCAAAGTTTTTTCAAAACTTTATCCTCATAACTTAGTGCACTAAACAAATATTCCACTAAGTCGCCATTGAAATTTTTGAAATTAACTTCAGAAACCAAACTCATTTTAAAACAATACGCGAGCAATATAAGTAAACAAGCTGTTTTCGGCCATTAGTCACTACGATCACACTACGATTAAATTAATGCTTTCCAACGAATTCACTCGATTTTACCCGAAATTCTATAGTTGTGATTGGTCGACATTGTATGAGGCTGGGCTCCTATCCGTGTTGCCATTTACATGTGTTTTGCTTCGGAGTATTTGCACCGTTGTTTGCTTTTCTGTGGCAGGCATAATGAACGTTGAGAATATACCTTTCCATGCCTCCGCAGCGTTGCCACAAATCTTGAAATGAATGCAATGCAGTAAATGTAAATACCTTCTATCGTAATTAATAAATTATATTATATAATGTAGGTTGAAAGGAAGGTAGGTGCATAAAATAATATGATTTTGATTAATATGAATATGCTGAATGCTGACTATTCAATATAATATATTAGTGATACACGGAATATTATTGAGGAGGCTTAGCCTCCTTAGCCTCCTTTGACTAGCCGCCCCTGATTATTATATATATATATATATATATATATATATATATATATATATATATATATATATATATACATTTCGGAGATACAAGGTGTTAAAATAGAGATTTCTTTTCATGTTTTTATAACTTTTTCAAAAAATTAATTTGGTACCCGGATTTTAGAGGTGGGAAATCATAATTTCGTATTAATTTTTAGTAGCTCCCAGAGGTCGCTGCTATTATTTATTTAAAACTAGCTGACCCGACAGACGCTGTCCTGTCTTAATAATAATAATAATATATATATATATATATATATATATATATATATATATATATATATATATATATATATATATATATATATATATATTCTGTCAATTCTATGTCAAACGTCATTGAGATAGAGTCACATTAAAAATAATTTTATATACTGGTTAAGTATTCTTACATTTTCCGCGCAATTTTCTTAATTTTTTCTTTCATAAGAACCTTCTCCTGACAATAACAAACAACAACAAATAAGTGAAATAGGTCCAGCCGTTCACGCGTGATGGCGTAACCAAGGGAAATATGGATTCATTTTTATATGACATAGATTGCCGTATCTTTTTAAACAGTAAACTTTTGGCATTTTTTATGAAAATACTTTATACCCACCCTTTTTTTAAGTAAAAAAAGTTTACTTCCTCAACAACAACATCAGAAATTTACAATTTTCTATATCGATGCATGTAACTTAATGAGAACATCACAAAAATTAAGTATGTGGTAGATCCCGTCAAAGTGAACAACTATTGTTCACAAAATGGTTTTCGAAAAATGATTCATGTTATAAATACTTATTTTTTGAAAAAGTATTTATGAAAAACATGAAAAAAACTTCATTTTCATACACATATTTCAATGACGTATTAGGAATACCTTCGCCATTCAAATATGTTGACGTACTTATGTTACACCCTGTATATATATATATATATATATATATATATATATATATATATATATATATATATATATATATATATATATATATATATATATATATATATATATATATATATATATATATATTATCGCAACCCTGTATATATATATATATATATATATATATATATATATACAGGGTTGCGATAAAGTATGGAACCAAGTAAATATCTTTCGAACGAAAAGGAGAACATTTATGAAATTTTGCAGGTAAGTGCAATGGCGCAAAATGCATCTGATGTGTGATTTTTTGTTGATAATATACTTCCGGTTGTACCGGAAATAGACCCTAAGTCGCTTATTTTAAATGGGATACCCTATATATTATCACATTTTTGGATTCTACTTAATATTCTAGGCAGATTCTATGCATCATGTCCTATACCTAAGTCTAAGCGTTTTTGACATATTTAGGTTTTTATGTCAAAAACGACGCTTGCAAGCCCTAATATAATTATCAATTGTTCCTATAAGGAAGCCTTTTTTACTTACTTTGGGTTAGATTCCTTGTTGAAAAGGGCCTACTTTAATAGATTTTGTATAATATTTGGATAACTAGTCATACAGGGTGTGCAAAAAATAAGATCTAAAATGAGATTGAGAAAACTGACAAAAATCAATTCAAATTCTTTTGAGTTTTTTACATTACCGCAAAATAACGTTCAGATAAACAAATTGATGTTGTGTGTATGCATATGTAGTAAGTGATAAACGAGTATAACGATGATTTGAAATGTCAAATACGATCGTGGCTATCCTAGATCTAATTGTTTAACGATTGAATGCAAAATTGCCATATAAAAATATCAAATTGGCAATATTTCGAAAACTTCAAATTTTAGGTGAAGATAACCTCATACAAAGTTACCTTCTTTTTGAATGCTTAATACTACAGAATAAAGAAAATGGGGGTTTCCATTTGAAAAAATTGATTTCTGTCAGTTTTCTCAATCTCATTTTAGATCTTATTTTTTGCACACCCTGTATAACTAGTTATCCAAATATTATTCAAAATCTATTGAAGTGAGTCCTTTTCAACAAGGAATCTAACCCAAAGTAAGTGAAAAAGGCTTCCTTATAGGAACAATTGATAATTATATTAGGGCTTGCAATCGTCGTTTTTGACATAAAAACCTAAATATGTCAAAAACGCTTAGACTTAGGTAAAGGACATGATGCATAAAATGTGCCTAGAATCTTAGGTAGAATCCAAAAATGTAATAATATATAGGGTGTCCCATTTAAAATAAGCGACCTAAGGTCTATTTCCGGTACAACCGGAAGTATATTATCAACAAAAATCATACAAAAAAATACATCATCAGATGCATTTTGCGCCATTGGACTTACCTGCAAAATTTCATAAATATTCTCTCTTTCTTTCGAAAGATATTTACTTGGTTCCATACTTTATCGCAACCCTGTATATATATATATATATATATATATATATATATATATATATATCTATATATATATATATATATATATATATATATATATATATATATATATTACAAACAAAGTACGAATTTTCTGCAGATCAGAGATACGATTACAATAAATTACTGATAATATTTCAATTATGCCTTCATGAAGCTATCATTTGTGTTACCATATAGAATATTCCAACACTCAATATACAGATCATAAACAAAAATATAGAACACGAAGAATACAATAAAATAATCACAATAAGTTAATTCTGTATTATGTTCTCGGTAGAGATTAATGAGAAATAAAGTCCATCAGTGATGAGTGGCTGCGTCCTCTTCCTCGACCTCTTCCTCTACCGCGCCCTCTGCCCCGCCCTCGTCATCTTCTACCATCTCTCAACCCTAGAGATAAAAACAATTCAAAATGAATTTTCGCCTAGCGGAGTACATGACCTATATAATACTATTCTACAAAAAATAGTATACTGTTTTATTAGGAGTAAAAGTGATACTTTTTGTGGCGAGACTAAATTTTAGTCGAGCCACAAAAAGTGCCTTTCTCCGAATATAACATGCGATTTTTTCCGCAAACGGTGTTCAAACGATAGATTAGGCGTGACGAAAGATTTTGAAATACTCTTCCGTAATGTAGGTACATATTTACTATTCACCAAAAAAACCTTGATTTTGGTAATAAACATAAGTTTAACGAAGTTTAAAGCCATTTTTCTAATATTTTTTAAATAGTGCGCGAAAACAGCTCGGAGTGTCATGGCGTCGGTCTGACGTCACGCTTAGGTAAACATGTCATTGTGTCTATGCATGGCGAAGAAAGTAAACAAAACATCAAATTAATTCCTGTGACAAAAATGAATTCCAAAAATTATGAGTGGTGTGCGGTACCGCAGTGTAAAAACACATCGATAAGAACACCCACAAGTATTTATACATGTTCCAAACAAGAAAATAATAAGTGATTGAAGCTCGCACTTCGAAATCCGAACTTAATGTATATATATATATATATATATATATATATATATATATATATATATCTATATATATATATATATATATATATATATATATATATATATATATATATATATATATATATGTTATATCGTATGTTTTCTCGGATGGTGGAATGAATCTGAGAAAGATTCCGGGGTTCGATCCGATGTTTTCGAAAGTTTTGTTGGCGCTGAGAAGTACCGTTTGTTTCACGACGTTTCGCCAAAATCTCATTTGGCATTTTCAAGTGCTGCTGTACGTCTGGTGACTCGACGGCAACTACTGTTCGCCTCTGCTTGTGTCCGGGTTTTATTGGCATTGGCTGGTCCTGTTTCCTGATTGGCCGGCTTTTGATTAGTCAAAATCGATCAAGAGAAATAGCATCCATAGAAAACTACAGGGTCCGTACCATAAGAGAAGCCCTAGAAATAGAGAAATCAGGACATCTAAACAAACGAGACGATGCTCTGAATATCCCACTAACTTGGAAAACAATTTTAAAAAACACGATAACGCCTAAAACAACACAAGACGTAAAAACTAACATCGACGAAGAAAATCGAAGCGAAGAAGCGAGGGGGCGGAGCCTATGCAGCGAACCGGCCAATCAGGAAACAGGACCAGCCAATGCCAATAAAACCCGGACACAAGCAGAGGCGAACAGTAGTTGCCGTCGAGTCACCAGACATACAGCAGCACTTGAAAATGCCAAATGAGATTTTGGCGAAACGTCGTGAAACAAACGGTGCTTCTCAGCGCCAACAAAACTTTCGAAAACATCGGATCGAACCCCGGAATCTTTCTCAGATTCATATATATATATATATATATATATATATATATATATATATATATATATATATATATATATATATATATATATATATATATATATATATATATACATTTGCTCTAGGCAAATCTTGCACTTTACTGTACAAATTTTTCTTTTCCGTTTCCTTTGCATATAACTGATTGCATCATCCCCATATAATGGTCTTGAAGACCTGAAATGATTGAAATTAATTAGAACAAATACATATACATTGACTTGGTGATTTATCAGATTTTAGGTGTTTACTCTGAGGAAAAATACTACTAATACTAGTAAGTAGTATTAGTTGCAGGAATTTAGTCGTTTTATCGGGTCTTAACATGGTATTAACAAAATAGTAACTTACAAGCTGTGAGGGAGCTAACTCAAAAAGTTTATTGTAAAAATAATCTATGAAAGTGAAATAAACTCGCATGAGTTCAAAACGGGTTTGATAATATCTAAATTGGTTGTATCTAGGGCAAAGATAAATACAAAATTTACTTACAAGGAAGTTCTCGCGTTTCTAAACTCAGACGAGCAAAATTCTTCATTTGTTGCGAGGAAATCGACCAACATTAATACATCAATCCTGGGCAAATTTGAGCTATTTGCCTTACCAAATCTAGGTTCCATTGTTATAGTAGAGTGGAGTCGATAAACCACACGCAAAATAATGAAAAATCAATCCAAATGCGTAATTGTCAGTAGTATTCACAACAACAAAACACAGTGAATGAGAGTATTGACAGCGGAGTATACCTAAGCGTGACGTCATGCGCTGTGATTGGTGTTTCAGTTAAAATGGCCCATTGCAGTATTTTAATGTTTTATTTTATTGAAAATCTTAATAATCTGAATTTTTTAAATAAAACTAAAGCTATCTTTTAAAATTTTTTCAATGTGAATTTTCCTCTAGAACCATTAAATTGACGATTTTTTGATAATGTCGTCATGCCTATTAAAATAATATTTTTAAAAAGGATTAGATGTAAAAAAACGTAAAACTAGATTGCTTTGCTCACTGATTCTGTAGGTGTCAAGGCAACACAAACTTGACAATTCAACAAAATAATTGTCAGAAACATTTAAAGTCACTTATCTACGCATTATAGGACTGTGCGTTTTTGGTAAGTACCCGAGTATTAAGAAATAACTTGTATTAAAATATATGAAATTTTTCTTACAGATTACATTATGTCGGATTCGGAACCCAACTGTACGCCGCCCGACGTTCTTGATATTGACGTCAGAGTACAAAAAAGTGTACTTTTTGTACGCTCACGGCCGGACAAAAAAGTAAAAACAAAATGACGCCTGTGAAATCAAACTTCAACATTGAGAACTGAGGTTAAAAAGTCGTAATTTTTTTTTTTTTAAACTCGAGGGACCTACAGTTTAACGCCGGTTCCGAACGGCCAATGGGCTTGTGAACGATGCACATTACCCAACAATTTCTCTTAAATCTATAACCACTAAATTCTGGACATACACAACACCCAAGAGCAAGGTGGGACTCGAACCCACAATCCTCGGTTTACAAGTAATTTCTTGACGTTCGCGGATAAAAGTGTATATCTATTTAGCAGTGGCTTTGAGAACTATTGAATTGACATTTTATTTTCAGTTTTTCTCATTACACAGTAATTTCACATTGTCATTTTCAATTCTGTCTGACGAAAACCAAGTGCTTAATGATTTGATTTTTTATGTTAGTTAATGCGGCTCCATCGCCTATTAAATAGATTCGCGAAAATATACATCCGTCAACGAACCCAGAGTCATGTTACGCCTATGCTTGTCCCCGTTAAACTGTACGCCTATGGTGAACTCCTGTGTGTCACCTCAAACTTTGCGATAGTGAGGCATCGGGCGATGAAGCAACTTGAATACCCGCAGTAACTTATAGAGGACATTTATTAAAATGGCTGCAATTAGCAAAGTTGGACCTGTGACCTAGATAGTTTTTCGTTTCATGACTTTTTATGATGCTTGGCATCATTATATATTTTAAACTTGTTTACACGATTAAGGGCGCAATTTTGAAGCAAGAGTGTTGAAAGTTTGTAAGTAGGTATTTTCGTATGATATCTTGGGTGGAACTGCTTTTGGTTCGAATTGGTTGGGGTGTTGATCCCCCGGGGGAGGAAATAAATCTTGTTGACACGATAAAGGGCGCAATTTTGGAGCAATAGAGTTGAAAGTTTGTAAGTAGGTAGTTTCGCATGATATCTTGGATGGGATTGCTTTTGGTACGAATTGGTTGGGGGGGTTGACCCTCCCCCCCAGCAAAGGAAATAAATCTTGTTCACACTTGGCGCTATCTTGGAGCAATATGGTGGGAATCTTGTAAGTTGGTAGTTTCGAATGATATTTTGGATTCGATTAGTTTTGGTACTAATTGATTGGGGGTTGAACACCCAAAGGAAGGAAATTAATCTTGTTTACGCGATAGACAGCACAATTTTGGAGCAATAGGTTTGAAAGTTGGTAAGTAGATATGTCATCTTGGATGGGATTAGTTTCGGTACGAATCGGTCACGAAGTTGAGCCACGGGGAGGAAATAAATCTTGTTTCCCCGATAATGGGCGCAATGTTGAAGAAATAGGGTTCAAATTGGTAATCTAAATAGATGGAAGGCTGGTCCGAATTTGGAAACTTTTTTTAGATAAGTAGGTACCCTAGTGATGATGCCCAGACATCCAGAATGCACGTGATATTTTAGGTAATTTTACTAAATAGTTTTACGTTTTAGTGTTTTTCTCGGTATATCCATTATTTCTGTATTATTATTTCTTACATTGTGTTCGTAGTCACTAAATTTATTCTTTAATAGATTCATATCCTTCTCAAGAGCATCGTTTTTATTTTTTTTCTCCCTCGTTATTTTGATGACATCATCCAACTTCGATATTTTCTCCTCAGAGTCGGTAATTTTATCTGAACAAAAATCGACTGAAGCACTTCCCTCATAGCATTCATTCCGACTAAAATGAAATGAACCATATAAAGAATAACCCCGTTGCTTTCTTCCTCGCCGCCACTTATGTCATCGGTCGCATCAGGGTTTGCCGGAGCTGTGATTGTAGTCACGGTAAAATGTCAAATAACTCCACCTATCAATTAGTGATGAGAGTACTCATATGTGAGGATATATTCCGTGATAAATTAAACATGTCTGCATTGAAAAAGCATCTTCTGAAATAATAAAGTAATTGAAATATATTTTACCGGAAGATAAATGCGCTAGTATGTCACGATGCTTACTAATTTCAAGAAGTGTCTATAGTCTGTCCAGCGCAGGCCCGGATACTCCCGTGTTTCATTTTCCGTTCGTCGTGCGCATGACGTCACTCACGACCTTATTTGTATTGCTGAGATAGCAGTTTTGTATGTTTTTCTCTATTTACGCGTTTATTTAATTAGTTACAAAAAAACTGTAGAGACAAAGTATGTTCTAAATGATCTGTCCTATTCCCTAAAGACATAAAAGTTTTGAAATTTGTGATACTTATCACTCAAAACTCTTATTTTTTACTGTGAAATTTCTCTTCGAAGTATTAAAACGCGATTTTCATTAAAACGGTGCAAGATAGAGTGAACTGGGAAAGGAACTAATTTGTAGAGCACAAAATTTCGTACATGTTACGTATTCTACATTTTATTAATATTTAATAATTAACAACTTACTTATTCTTTTTCTTATTTTTTTGAGAATATGTTTTTGTATTTTTTATTTCAACGTTTCGGTAGCGTTCTAGTTACCGTTGTGAAGATGAATTAAATTTTTAAACAATATTTGGTCCCTATCAGACACAACGAAAAAGTTTGACAGACCAAACTGCCCGTAAAAAGAGCCCATGGCAAGACCAAAATTCTGTTCATAAAAATCGTTATTGAATTGAAAATATGTTTTTGTTATTTATAAGTAATGGGAACGTACAGAAGATATTAACAACTTAGATTACACATATCCAAGTGGCAACTGTCAAATCTCTGTTTTATTAGGATAAAGTCTCCTATATTTCAATTAAGTTAAAGTTTTCTTCCACTTCCTTTTACGGGCAGTTTGGTCTGTCAAACTTTTTCGTTGTGTCTGATAGGGACCAAAAATTGTTTAAAAATTTAATTCATCTTCACAACGGTAACTAGAACGCTACCGAAACGTTGAAATAAAAAATACAAAAACATATTGTGGTTTAATTCCCAAAAAAATGAAAAGAATAAGTGAGTTGTTAATTATTAAATATTAATAAAATGTAGAATACGTGATATGTAGGAAATGAAATGTTATCTTGAAATCCGGTATTTACTATTTCGAAACTATTTAAATGGAAAAATATGCCTGTGTAAAAACCATAAATAAAAGTCCACTTTTTATAAAATGTTTTCGCGTTTTTATTTAATCTCGCATTCCCCTCCTAGACTAGTGTTGTAGTAAATTTTGTGCTCTACAAATTAGTTCCTTTCCCAGTTTACTCTATATTGCACCGTTTTTATGAAAATCGCGTTTTAATACTTCGAAGAGAAGTAAAAAATAAGAGTTTTGAGTGATAATTATCACAAATTTCAAAACTTTTATGTCTTTAGGGAATAGGACAGATCATTTAGAACATACTTTGTCTCCACAGTTTTTTTGTAACTAATTAAATAAACGCGTAAATAGAGAAAAACATACAAAACTGCTATCTCAGCAATACAAATAAGGTTTTGAGTGACGTCACGCGTCTTATTAACGACCGCCCACTCATGCGCAATATCCTATCTTCTGTGGGTATATCGTCGTCCAGCGAGAGTTGGCGTGCACGTCACAGTCATGCGCAGATAACGACCCAATGCTGTCTACCTAAAAAAATGAAATTCGAAATATTCAAAATTCCTATCTGTCATAAGTAATTTTCTGAAAAAGTAGTTATATGGTGTTGGTGACCGGGTCATCCATTTCGACAAATATTCTATAATTCTGTCCTTAAAATATCAAATCGTTTGTATCTTTCAAAATAAATTAACATTCCGAGTAATGAAAATAAGTTGAATAGTTGTTAAGTTGCCATTTTATTTCAAAATTTGTAATATTGTCGGACCTTCTCGACCAATGCGCCGGCAATCGGTATTTCACGTTTGACAGTCGCCGAGATAACCTAGTTCTTCGAAGATTTTGTGAGTAAAAGTTCGATTTATCGATCGATTAATATAGAGTGACACTTCTGGTAGGGAATAATGGTTAATTTTATTTACTGCTAAAAATGACCGCCATGTCGAACATGCAAAATATCTCATTATTGTTGAAAATTGGGTACGCTAATTAGATTTAAGATTATTTATTACGTCTGGCAACAGTGTTCACGATCGACGTCACATACAATTGATGACATGCACGCAAACTCTCGCTCGACAGACTATATTGATGTTATTTTCTTAATGTAACTGTGACAAAATTTTCATGAATATAATATTTTGTTAAGGGATTTTCGTGAGAATATATTATTATTCACCTATGTTACTCGCCGATTTCTCCAAGTAAGCTAATGGACCCTGATCAGCTCTCACGAGGCTTTGCTGAAGAAAAGGAACTCGGGATAACTGAAGTCCAGTTTGATGTTTCAGGAGTGTTTCTGAAGAAACTGCATCTGGATTAATTCCACCTGCGACTCCGAAAGAAGCCTGAAAAAAATAATGAATTCATCAGTTTACGAATCTTCTGTCTTTTGTGATATTGAAACCAATAATATACTTCGAATGATACAGTGAACAATAAAATCCTATCGAATGAAATTCATATTTTTCAATGGACTCTAGTGAAATACGCTTGAGCGGCATAGCTTCGTCCCTAAGGTCGTAGTTTTCCTCATTGTCGTTCTTTTTCACATACAAATTCTAAACCCCCTAAATCAATTTTAAGAGAATGAAAACGAAGAAACGAAAAAAAAATTAAATATACTACATAAAGTGCACAAGGAAAATTCTTCAATAATTTAAAAAAATTATCAAACAACTTGTTGGATTGTGAATGTAGAATTCTCGTCGCAGAATACATATAACCAGCACTCTCTCCTCTTTTGGTCACTTATCTTTATATATAAAAATGAATCCTTATTTCCCTTGGTCCTCCCGCCATCACGCTTGAACGGCTGGACCGATTTCCCTAATTCTTTTTTTGTTATGTTTTTTATTGTCAGAAGAAGGTTCTTATGAAAGAAAAAATTAAGAAAATTGCGCAGGAAATTAGAAAATTTGAGAATACTTAACCACCATATAAAATTATTTCTAATCTATGTCATTTTCATTTTGTCATGACTTAGAATAGAAAAATTCACATTACTCTCAATTGTTTACCCTTCTACGATCAACCCCTATTTTTGCATCGCGATTTTCATTTTATTTTTATTTTATCCACAGATCCGCAATAGGGCTGCAAGATGGCAATCGAAAATAACAATAGTCGGTTTGAGGATAGGTCGCAATATATTTTCCATACTCTCAATGATTAACATTTTTGCCGGGTCAGATAGATTGATAGATAGATAGTTAGATAGATAGATAACTAGATAGATAGATAGATAGATAGATAGGTAGATATACATCGGCAGATAGATGAATAGATAGAAAGATAGATAGATAAAAATAATTTATATGGCAGAACGTTTGCCCGGTCATATAAATTGATAGATAGATAGAATGATAGATAGATAGATAGTTAGATAGATAGATATAGTTAGATAGGTAGAATTTAGACATATTTCGAAATTCATGGAATTGAATGATATGAAAATTGTTTACTGTGCTTTGGTGCAGTCACACTTAACCTATGGTATTGTTGCGTGGGGAGGGGTATTGAAGTCACATCTGACTGGGTTGGGTGTTATTCAAAAGTGGATACTAAGAATAATGCTGAAGAGGGACAGGTGCTATGCAACTGATGCGGTCTATGGGGACAGTAAAGTGTTTGATATTAGAAGGTTGTATTTGCAGAGATCAGTAATTTTTTATTATCAAAAACGCACGGGCATTGCACATCCTGATCATATCCATGACACCAGATACAGAGATGCAATTTCGTACAAGAATAGAATGGTAAAACGAATTGGACAGCGACACTATAATTATTTGATATGCAAAATATATGACATTCTTCCGAAAGATTTACTAACTAACAAATCGTTGAGATCCTTTAAAAAACAGCTAAGTAAATGGTTGCTAGATGTTTCTGGTACAGAAGTAAGAAAATTGTTCAATTAAATCTTAGAATAATATAGAAAGGTAGAGTGAGTATACATACCTCTCATAAAAGTTTATAACTTCAGAGAGGACAAACTGCCCGACATCTTTGTTTACCCTGTTAAATATATATGAAGATATATGTATGTTCAAATGAGAAAATGAAACTATTATTTTGATTTGTGTTATGCATATTTAAGATTAAGATTATGTAAGATTATGTAACTTAAAAATTGTATCATTTAATTTTGGGTAAATAAAATTATTATTATTATTATATACATCGGCAGATAGATTATTATTATTATTATTACAAAGTTGAGAGTTAAGGTTAACCTAGAAACTCAATATAAACATAAAATTGAAACTAAGAAAGAATTCGAGAAGTGTTACAAACATATAAACTGAGTAACAAATCAAATGAGCAGAAATTGAAATTAAATTTACTTTATTTAAATTTATTAACGATGAAGTTCAGACCATCTATCCAGAGAGTTCTTGAAGGAATTCAACGTTTGCGATATCACAATCTCAGAGGGAAGCCGATTCCAGATTTCGAAGACTCTGTTGGGGAGAAAGTTGCTCCTCACTGTTGTCCTGAAGTTCTCTTTGGCCAGCTTGTAGCAGTGTCCTCTCAATGCCCGATTCTGATTGAGTGGAAAGAGGTACGCCATGTCTGCACCGAAGAGAGAGTGAAGCGCTCTATATGTGATTATCAAGTCACCTGAATAGTCAAGATGAATAGATAAAAATAATTTATATGGCAGAACAACGTTTGCCGGGTCAGCTAGTGTAATATATAAAATTGACTATGGTCAAGTTGTATGTTTTTCATGATTTGATTGTTGAATATTGCGAATATCGCAACAAGTAGCGCGCTCTTGTGAGTATGTCCAGAGTTTTCTTCAAACACTATCTTAGTGTGCTCACGAATCATAAAACCCACAATTGCAGAGCAGACATCTTCATGTCAGCAATTATTTGTTCTCGCGACAAAATTCAGCAATTTCGATCAAAGCGGTGAATTCTAGGTTTCCAATATCTTCGGCAGAGGCCGCTGTGGGTTGTTATCCGTATAGTAGTTCGGCCGCGATTTCTATTGGGAAACAATAAGATACGCTGATTCACTCCGAGTCAAATAAGATGCACTGAGAAGATCTAATAAGATCGAAACAGCTGTATGCAGATTTTGAACCGGGGAGACTTGAAGCTTTCTATAATTCACTGTTGGATTTTGAATGCAATATAACCAGATCCCTTGGAAAATTGATAATTTTTAAACTCAATTGAACCAATAAAATCGACTCTGTCGGATTATCAAGTCATTCTTCTGCAATAGTGAGATTTTTCTGGAAGCACACATATCAGTTTTATTCAGTAGTTTGTATAATATATAGATCATTATCAAATTTCATTCTTTCATATAAAAAAAGACTCCCCCACCCTGAGTTCTGTATCCCGCCGACATCTGAAATAAATTGAGGTGATACAGGAAAAGCCAATCAGGTTATTATTTTGGAAATTGTATAAACTTGCGATACAGTTTTCGAAAAAAAAACTCACTTGATACGTATCCTACCAATCCGGAGGTCCAGCTTCCTTTCAAATAGTTAATTGAAAATTCAACAGAAACTTGATATTTTGATATTTTTCGGACTTAATTCAAAAACGCTATAAACCTAGATAAAGCGAGTTTTCAAGTTGAAAATACTTGTTAGCATCTCATGCAAATTTCATCAACCAAAAGAGTAGTTTGGGTCGTTTCTTAAGAATCAGGAATATAGCCGAACAAAATCTTTGTCAAAAAGTGGATCAATTATAAGAATTTTGACAAATTCGGATTGGTTTGGAATGAAACTATGAAAATGTTTTGAAAAGAAGTCAGTTCAGTTTTCCGTCCTCAAATATATCGATAGTTAAATTAGAAATTAGAAAATATAGGAAATAACCTTAAATTAAAGGTTATTGAAATTAGATTCGAGTGTTCCGTTTTTGAAAAAAAGTTCATCCGAACGCAAACGCAGAAGCCCCAGTAGCCCTAAACTAAGCTCAAAATGGAAAAAAAGCTGGGTTAGAGTACCGTAATGTGAGAGTAATTTTTTTTTTTTGAACGTGGAATGATGTATCTTTCTGTATTCCTCGACACGTTATATACATTGAGTTTATTCGGTCATCGTTCGGACTTCGAAATTCAAATCAGCTAAAATGAAACCCAAACACATTAATATGTTTAAATAATCATGTTAATGATTCTATAATTTAGCCAGAACATTGAAAGGAAAATAATCATGAAGACTGTATCAAAATATTGATAAAATCTCAATGAATAGGATAGCTCCCACCTTTTGTTTTATTTGAGTCATTTGGAATAATCATGAATGCAGGGCAATCTTGGTTAATACCAGTTTGTTCGTTACTCCTATGTCTTCACAACGCTATTTTGATTTATATTGTACTTCAGGGTAGCCTTTTGATTTTTCCACTCTTTAACAGTCAATTTGATTATGCTACTTTATTTCATTTATTCTAGTGACTCACATATTTTACTGATTTTAATTATTTTATGATGATCGTTTGGGACTTGCCCTCTTTAACAGTCAATTCTTCTTCAGAGCCAAGGTTAAGTAGTCGGGATATAAAAAGCTGTCTAAGAACCAAATATGTTTTTCTTATCAACAAACTCATGCTCCTCTAAGCGAAGACGACAATCAAAGACTATTCCCAAATTTTTTCACTTCTTGCTCCACTCATAGGCTCAGCCCTGCTAGACAAATTCAAGTCTAATCCAATGTGGACTGAAGACAAAGTTTCTACACTTAAATGGACTGAAACGTAAATTATGCCTATCACAGAAACTTTTCAGGGCGGGTAAGTTCTCATTGATATGCTGGGAAGCTTAATCAGACGGGGACTGAAAGAAAGATAGAGCTGAATATCACAACATTGCAACGGATTGCAAAATTTTAAATCACATATAGATTACCTCCGCCAGGTGACAAACCGAAGATTGACACTCGCATTGCACCGAAACTAGTCAGGCTGATTCTCACCCAGTCGTGTTGCATCCGTTGAATGTTGTGTTTATATTTTAATTTTACCAAAATTCTAGACCTGTAAGTTTTATTTGTGTGTTTTTCCAGAAATTGTTCATTATTGATGTAATTTATTCTTATTATAGTATTACTCCTGATGAAGTCACAAATGGTGACGAAATATTGAGTTGATGAGAAAATAAGAGTTTCAATTTCCCGGCAGACCGCTTACCTGATATGCTAATATATTTAGATATATATATATATATATATATATCAGGCGCGGATCCAGGGGGGGGGGGGGTACTGGGGGGAACGCCCCCCTCCCAAATGGCCCGGGCCCCACCTAACTGTTTTGATTGGAAGCTACTCGATTTACCATTGCCAAAATACCAGTATCTTTTGGTTTTTGAATATATAAAAGTTCCCCCCCACAAAAGTCGGGCCTGGATCCGCGCCAGACATCTATATATATATATATATATATATATATATATATATATATATATATATATATATATATATATATTTATATATATATATATATATATATATATATATTTATATATATATATATATATATATATATATATATATTATATATATATATATATATATATATATATATATATATATATATATATATATTATATATAAATATATTTATATATATATATTTATATATATATATATATATATATATATATATATATATATATATATATATATATATATATATATATATATATATATATATATATATATATATATTATATATATATATATATATATATATATATATATATATATATATATATATATAATATATATATATATATATATATATATATATAATATATATATATATATATATATATATATATATATATATATTATATAATATATATATATATATATATATATATATTATATATATATATATATATATATATATATATATATATATATATATATATATATATATATATATATATATATATATATATATATATATATATATATATATATATATATATATATATTATATATATATATATATATATATATATATATATATATATATATATATATATATATATACAGGGCTATTCAAATTCGAGTATATGCATGGGGATTTCGATAACGGTAAGAGCATAGAGGGATGGTTAAATGGGGGCAAAGTAGCATATTTTTAGAGGTTAGTTATATGGATAAAAAAAAACTGATCTAGCTCCTTCAGTTCTGGAGTTATATAGGAAAAATCGGAAATTTAGAAATTCTTTTTTGCCTATATCTTTTTATTTAATGAATTGTTTTTAAAACAATTGTCACTTTGACATTGTCACTTTTTGTAGGCTATCCAAATATCTGAATTTAAATGATATACAGGGTGTCGTGTAATTAGGGCCACCCTCAACATTCAATTTTCAAATACGGACCTGTATTTTTAATTGTATTATTTTGAATTCCAAGAGTCATGTTTTTATATTCACGTAGTATTTTCATCTGAATTACCAGAGTGTTCTGGAAATATTGAACTATTACCAGTAAAATTCCAACACTTTCTTAAAATTCCAGCTCTAATTTAAAAAAATAACATTAGAATAAGGTATAGAATGCCTAGGATTTGGAAGATAATCAACATTATTCGACGAAGAATGTCTTCTTCAAGAATTCATCCACATTTCAGCTCAAGCAACGCATAATCAATGTACGAAAATATGAAATTTTTCCTTGTACGTGTATGTGCATATAATCATTGCCCAAACAAAAAAATATTCGACTGGCAATCTTCATATTACAGACAACAATTTGGAAATATTTCATTGATACTCACTACCTACATTTTTCAGCAAATTCATGGGCATTCTGTTGCTATATACAACAATCATTATGATTGAACTATTTGAGTTCTCATAGTATGCTTTGGAAATTAAATATTTAGTTCACCTCACTTGTCAATATTTTGACAGTTTCTTGGAAATTATCGTTAGTATTTAATGAAATATCTGTTAGCACTGAAAATGGGTTTCCCCACAGAGCAGAAAAGAGATATTATTAACGTTTTCCACAGAAATAATAGGAACATTCATCTTTCCGCTGAAAATTATTTAAATCTGTACCCAGAAAGACATCAGCCGCATCCCATGTATTTCAGAATTTTGGACAGAAACCTTCGCGAATATGGATCTTTCACAAAACCAAGGAGAAAATATGGGAACAAAACTCCTATTGAGTTACAGGAAAACATACTTCAAGCGGTAAGTAGATTATACTGAAAAAATATTGATTAGGCTCACCTCCTTATTTCAGATCAATACAAATCAATCAAAATCCACAGTACAAATTGCTAAGGAATTGAATTTGCCGCAAACTACAGTATGGCGTACCTTAAAAAAAAACAGATTCAAATGCTATAAAGTTAAAATTGTTCATAAATTATATCCAGGAGACGCCGAAAGACGGCGAAATTTTTGTAATTGGATGTTGCAAAAATTAGGCGATGACAGAAACTTTTTGAATTGTATTATTTGGTCGGATGAAACACGTTTCACAAATTGTGGTGTTTTCAATAGGAACAACGAGCATGTTTGGTCACAAGCCAATGAAAATAATTTCAGAGAAGCGAGACCTCAAGTGCGATTTGGTCTAAATGTATGGGCTGCAATTTTGAAGGATCGAGTTCTAGGTCCCTACATCTTTGCCGGGACGCTCAATGGCGAACGTTATCTAAACTTCCTCAGACAAACATTCAGTGAATATCTCGATGATATTCCCATTGCTAATTTAAATCGGTTGTGGTTTCAACACGATGGAGCTCGCCCACATTGCACAAGAGACGTTAATCAATATTTACAAGAAACATTTCAAGACAGATGGATAGCAAATAATGGGCCTATAAGATGGCCTGCAAGATCCCCAGATCTCAGTGTACTTGACTTTTTTTTATGGGGTACACTAAAAAATAGAATATATCAAAATGAAATTGAAAATATAGAAGATTTAAGAATTAAAATCATGAATGCTTTCGCATCACTACGGCGAAGAGATATTTTCAGAGCGAATAATAACTTGAAAAAACGACTCCGTAAATGTCTGGAACGAGAAGGTCGTCAATTCGAACATTTATTTCGATTATGATTACTTATAATGACTTATTCCAATTCTAGATAATAATTAAACATGTTCTTGTGCCATAAGTTATAAAATATGAAAACCTATATGATCAAATACAATGTTATGTTTGTGACAGATTATGTTTGTGACAGATTATGTTTGTGACAGATTATGTTTGTGAGTTCTCAGCAGAATACATACAACAGATCTTCCTCATACCTACCTACTTAGGTGAATCGACATGGGGATCAATAATTATTCTACCAATGCTACATTATGGTAAAGAAATAAAATGTCTCACGGGAATGTTGATTTTATTTTATTGTTATTCCGAACAAGTAGTGAGACTAGATAATCTGGAAATTCTGAAATTGATTTTTCTTAAGGAATCAATTTGTCTGATTCACCTCTCATTCTCTGATATTATTCAATTAGGGTTGTTATGGAATTAAAAAATGATGAGATATCACTAGTATTAGTTCACTATACCCAAAACACTTTATGTAACAATGAAATATTTCCAAATTGGTGTCTGGCGTATGAAGATTGCCATAGCAAGATTTTTTTGTTTGGGCATTGAGTATATGTACATACATGTAGGTACTAGGAAGAATTTCACATTTTCGTACATTGAACATGGGTTTGCGTGAACTGAAATGTAGATGAATTCTTGAAGAAGACATTATTCGTCGAATAATGGTTGATTATCTTCCAAATCCTATGCATTTTATACCCTTATTCTATGATATTTTTCAATTAGAGCTGCAATTTTTAAAAAATGTTGAAATTTTTACTGGTAAATAGTTCAATATTTTCCAAGAACAATCTGTAATTAAGATGAAAATAATACGTGAATATAAAACATGACTCTTGGCATTTAAAAAAATGCAATAAAAAATAAAGGTCCGTATTTGAAAATTGAAAGTTGAGGGTGGCCCTATTTATACGACACCCTGTATATAATTTTAATTCAGATATTTAGATAGCCTACAAAAAGTGGCAATGGCAAAGTGACAATTGTTTTGAAAACAATTCATTAAATAAAAAGATATAGGCAAAAAAAGGATTTCGAAATTTTCGATTTTTCCTATATAACTCCAGAACTGAAGGAGCTAGATTAGATTTTTTTTATCCATATAACTAACCTCTGAAATATGCTACTTTGCCCCCATTTAACCATCGCTCTATCTCTTACCGTTATCGAAATCCCCATGCATATACTCGAATTTGAATAGCCCTGTATATTATATATATATATATATATATATATATATATATATATAAATATATATATTTATTTATATATATAAATATATATATATATATATATATATATATATATATATATATATATATATATATATATATATATATATATATATATATATATATATATATATATATATATATATATATACCTATATAATATATCAAAGATGATGTGATAGTGTATGTATCGAGAAATTTATGAACCGCCGTCATTCAGAGAAGATATACTCACCATATAAAGTTTATGTGCTCCAACCCAGTTTTCTCCTAGGCCAGTAGGACCTCAATTTGGACTATCGGGCTTCCGAGTATTCACTTAGATAAACTACTTCAACAAAATAGAGTACTCAATTAAATTACATCAATTTTTAAAATTGGTGTAATTTTCCTCGAGCTTTATTAGCTGGCTGATTTTTAACTTAACGATCGATATGTTTGAGAGTTGAAACTCAACTGACTTTCTTCCCCTAGTGGGCATAGTTTCATTATTTCTTCTCTACGAACTTCATAACCAATCCAAAATTTCATAAAAGAATCATCGATTTGTTTTAAGCTTGAAAACTCCAGAAATCCACACCGCCCTAAGATAATTCACTACTCTCATTGGTTCTTGAGAATCTCCCACTAAATGACTCAATTTTTTCCTATTTTCGAAAGCAACTTTATCCAGACTTATTGTAGAAATGAAACATAGTGTACTGTAATAGTATTTAAATAGCACTGCATACCTGCATTTGTTGATGTTGACTCTGCGTTTGTCGCATTTGTTGTTGATGGTGTTGTTCCTGTTGCTGCTGCATCTCAGAAGTCATTTCGAGAGCAGAAGCAGCGTTTTGACTACAGTTTCCAGAAACAATTTCACCTGACAAAAAACATCAACAAATGTGAAAGCCAAGATTCGTCTATAGTTATCTATTTCATCGAAACAAACTTCAAAGTAAAATAAAATATATGTATATAGACAAACGTTATAATATATATATATATATATATATATATATATATATATATATATATATATATATATATATATATATATATATATATATGAATACTTATTTCACTGGTATTGCCGAAAAACTCCATGATAGGATTAAGTTGAGTCAGGTTAAGAGAAGTTGCCCGAAAAAGTATACACAGTGTAATTCGCTCTTTTTTACACCCCTTGAGGAAAGTGAGTTAATATTGCAAATAAATAGTTTGAAAATTGGGGTTAAGGCTGGTGAAGATAACGTTTCTTCGGAAATGATTAAAGAAAATCACAAACACCTGCTGAAGCCGCTACTGCATATTGTTAACCGTATTTTTCTTACTGGCGTCTATCCAGCTATCCTTAAGGGAGCTATTGTTGTTCCTGTTTATAAGGGTGGTGTTAAGACATTGGCTTCAAACTACAGACCTATTGCATTAGTTGGTACAATTGGAAAATTAATAGAGAAGTGTATCAAGCTTAGACTTGCTGCTTATTTTGAAGAATATAAAATCATATCGGGAAACCAGTATGCTTTCAAAAAGAATACAGGAACAGAGGAAGCTATGTGTAATGTTACAGAGAAAATATTGAAGTACATGAATGATGGTGAAAAGGTTATAGGGATGTTTTTGGATATTGCGAAGGCGTTAGACACTGTTGATCATAACATCCTACTAGAAAGATTACACAATGTTGGAGTAAGAAGGGTTGCAAACGACATATATCGCTCCTATCTTAGCAACAGAACTCAAAAGGTGAAAATAGGTGAGGTTATGAGTAAACCATTGCACATTAACTACGGGGTGCCACAGGGGACAGTGCTGGGCCCAGTTTTGTTTACAGTCTACGTGAATGAAGTACTATCTATGTTAGATGAAGGAGATATTTTTTGTTATGCAGATGATACTGCAGTAATTATAAGAAGCAAAACTTGGGACATGGCATATCGAAAGGCAGAATTAACTCTTTTTAAAATTAAGGAATGGTTTGATGAAAGCATGTTGACCTTAAATATTGCCAAAACAAAGTTTATCGCCTTTGCTTTCAACCAGAGGACGATACCACATTTGAATAACTTGAAAATCAATAATGTTGGATCTAGTAGATCTGGAAATGCAAATGAAAATGAAGCTACAGTAGAACGAGTGACATATATCAAATATTTAGGTGTATACATCGATGAGTGTTTAACATGGAAAAAACACATACATTATGTTATAGATAAAGTCAGAAAGTTAATTTATAAGTTTGTGGAGATGCGTCACATAGTAACTCTGAACACCTTGAAGATGACTTATCATTCACTGGTAGAATCCATTATAGGTTATGGTATCGTCGTTTGGGGGAATGCATATAAATCTGTCTTGGCACCGTTGAATGTTGACCAAAAGCGTATCATAAAGACTATGCTTTCTAAAAGTAGTAGATACTCAACTACACTATTGTTCAGGGAAAGTAAACTGCTAAATGTTGATCAAATGTACATTAGGTCTGCGGCAAGGTACATGATACTGAATTCTCATTATAAGAACTATGTGCGTCACGAAGTTCAGACCAGGAATGTGACACATGGACATTTGCTGACGCCTTATGTGAAGTTCAGTGCTGTACAGATGCACATTAGCTGTAGTGGCCCAAAAATTTATAACTCGTTGCCCTCTAATATTAGAACATTGCCTTACACTAGAAATAAAGCTAAGCTCCTCAATAATTGGCTCTTGGAAAGTTCTTTTATGCTGGAAAATGGATAGAGTATATACTATGAATGTGTTGATATAGTATAAATAGTCTGGTTTCTTCTTTTTTCTCTTCTTCCTTTCTTTGTGAATTAAAATTAATTTGAATTCATATTAAGTTGTGATGAATAGTGCACGCACAGGTTTCACAGAACCCATAGTGCATTATAGTGGTAATCGTGAGGGTAATATTTTTGTATGGTGTTCTTTTGATATTTCATTTAAACTAATGTAGAATTTATTATTAGCATTGTCATATATATATATATATATATATATATATATATATATATATATATATATATATATATATATATATATTTATATAAATAATATATAAAAATTCGATGGACGATGAATCAACTCATGTGGTAGTTCATATTTATATTAAAAAAATTAAATAATAAGAAAACAACTTGTCTATCAGTCTTGATAATGCTGTAACAGGCGAAACTAGTCGAATAAAAAGTTATTTTCATTTTGTGGTTTTAAGACAAGTTGTTTTCTTATTATTTAATTTTTTTAATATATATATATATATATATATATCTATATATATATATATATATATATATATATATATATATAAATATATATATATATATATATATATATATATATATATATATATCAGGGGCGGCTATGGAGGCTAAGCCGCCTCCTCAATAATATTCCGTGTATCACTACTATATTATATTGAATAGTCAGTATTCAGCATATTCATATTAACCAAAATCATATTATTTTATGCACCTACCTTCCTTTCAACCTATATTATATAATATAATTTATTAATTACGATAGAAGGTATTTACATTTACTGCATTTAATTCATTTCAAGATTTGTGGCAACGCTGCAGAGGCTTGAAAAGGTATATTTTCAACGTTCATTATGCCTGCCACAGAAAAGCAAACAACTGTGCGAATACTGCGAATGAATACTTCATTGCAATAGAAAAGGAAAACACATGTAAATGGCAACACCGATTGAACCTAAGTCTCACACAATGTCGACCAATCACAACTATAGGCTTTCGGGTAAAATCGAGTGAATTCGTTGGACATGGACCGTTGTCGTTGTCACTAGTCGTGGACGAAAACAGTTTCGGTTTCAATTTATTTTATTGGCGTATTGTTTTTAAAATGAGTTCGGTTACTGAAGTTAATTTTAAAAATTTCAATGGTGGAATAGTTGTTATCCCATAACTTTAGTGCTCTAAGTTAAAACGATAAAGTTTTAATAAAAACATTGTGACCTAGCCCGGAATTAAACAATTTGGTGCTGCGTAGCAGAATCGCGGTTTTAATATCAGAAATTATGAGAGACATCCTTGGCTAACCGGATCACAGGTAAAAAATAAATTATTTTGTTGGCAGTGTATACTTTTTACTAGGGAAAATGTCTCTGTTTGGGGCCGCTTAGGATTTGACGATTTTATCACGTTCTCTGGAAAGGCCCTAAAAATCCCAGGAACATGTCGTGTCGCGGATCAAGGTAGACACTCGAAAGTGAAAACAATTTTTTTCTCAAAGAAATTAATATTCTAGGGTGCTTGTTTTACTTTGATTTTCTTTAAATTATAAGGCGGTTGATCTTGAAATCCTAAAAATTTTCGCCTATGGTGTATTTTTTAACACCTCTTGTAGCCTCCTTAAACCAACACCTCACGAGCCGCCACTGATATATATATATATATATATATATATATATATATTCGACACACGTTTTAAATTCGAAATTTTAAAAAAAATAAGTTGTAGTTATAACGCAGGATTGTTGATATATTAAACAACACTAAGCTACGACGCAAGTAACAGATGTACGAAATAGTAACCAATTTAGTAGCACCATCTGCCGGGTCAAACAAAGAATATTTTTGATCATATAACTCATGTGTGAATAAGCCAATAGAATCCGTGAATTTTGCATAGTTACTGCGTATTGATAAGTGAATATACCCTTGACGACGTGATATAATGTGAATCAATGCAACTTTAGTTCTGGCGGTGCTGTTTATTCGTTATATAATCTTAACGAATGCCAACTCGAGAAAACGAAAATAATCGTTATACTGATCACGTCACTCGAAGTATTTTCTAGAAACATCACTCGAGCTGCGCTCTCGTGATGTTTCGCAAAATACGTCTCGTGACTCGGAAGTATAATCGATTATTTTCGATGCTCTTGTGATATTATTACTGAATATTCGATAACGGACTCTCTGCCAGATTCACAGTAAAACATCTTAAGATAGACAACAATAATTAATAAATTAATTGAAAAAACATTATTTATCGGATCGAATTGTGAATCTAAACCATTCTTGAATCTACCTTAACACACTCAAAAAATCGGTATATATATATATATATATATATATATATATATATATATATATATATATATATATATATATATATAAATATATATATATTATATATATATATATATTATATATATATATACTAATATTTCTCATGTCACGGTGTTTGAAGTTGAACTCCTCTGAAATGGCTCGACCGATTCCCATGAAATTTTGTGTGCATATCGTGTAGGTCTGAGAATCGGCCAACATCTATTTTTCATCCCCCTAAATGTTAAGGGTGGTCCACCCCTTAATCATATTTTTTTTTCAGACAAAATTTTCTATATAGGCAGATAGATGAATAGATAGAAAGATAAAAATAATTTACATGGCAGAACAACGTTTGCCGGGTCAGCTAGTATATATATATATATATATATATATATATATATATATATATATATATATATATATATATATATATATATATATATATATATATATATATATATATATATATATATATATATATATATATATATATATATATATATATATATATATATATATATATATATATATATATATATATATATATATATATATATAAATTATTAATACCAGCACGTTGATGGAATAGCAATGGAGAGTCCTATGTTCTAGCCCAATTAGATATTATGAACTATTTAAAATAAATTGTATCAAATATTACTCAAGAAAATATTATGACTAAAAAAGATATGTCGATGATTATTCAATAAGAACGATAAGAATCGTATTGCAAAAATTATTCGAAATTTCAAAATGGAACAGAGAAGGAATATTTGCGAATATAACATTGAATTAAAAACATGAAACCACGAAAAGATAGCGAAGAGATGTAAAAATTTGATTTATTACATTCAATTTAATAGATTATGTGTAGGGTTGCCATCCGTCCGGGTTTCCCCGGATTTGTCCTAGTTTAGGGGGCGTCCGGACGGGGCTTTCAAAATATGTCCGGGTAAAACCCGAACAAATTTAGTGTCCGGGTGTGTGAATCTTGAGTGTCAGTGACGGAGATGAGCTATTAAATGCAAACCAGTTGTAGCCGAATTTTTTCAAAACATCTATATTCTAAACTGCTCAAAATTGCATATTAATATTTTTGTATACCTGCTCACAATGCTAATGTAGAGTGATTTTTTCGCTAGGGTCGCAGCAATGGAGGAAGGAGAGAAACTTGCTAAATACACATACGCTTTCTTCTCTGATCAAAATAAAGTCTAATTTTAAAGACTTGAGTTGCTCTGACTTTTAAAAATTCATGATGAAAAACAAAGACATTTTGGGAAAAATTGGCAAGTCTGAAAAATTCCAAGTTAAGTTGAATTAGTAAAAAGAACTTGATCTCGTTAAAATTAAAACTTGTTACTTACTTTTGATTTATAGTTAATAAATAATTTAGACTTTTGGGTACCTAACCTATCTAACCGAACGAGATGACCAAAAATTATCGTCATGAGTTGTTTTTTATTTGATGATACCAAAAAAAAGAGAAAACTGTAAACTGTGTATAATAGAATTTTATTTGTTTTTTGTTGTCCTGTTTATATGGAAAACAAGCGGTTTAAAGTATAAATAAATTAAAAAATTTAAATATACACGTTTTATTTTATTAAAAAAAAAATTTTACGGGGTGTCCGGGGAAAAACTAAATTTCACAGAAATGTCCGGTGTTTTTGAAATTTTTGTCCGGCATCGGCAATTTAG
>JARQZK010002900.1:925000-987500 GCA_030704885.1 Cynegetis impunctata | reverse complement strand
TATATATATATATATATATATATATATATATATATATATATACTGAAAACTTGGTTCACGGAATGAACCGCGTAAAAGATTTGAAAATCTCCGATGATATCTTGATGGGAGATTTTTCAAATCTTTTTACGCGGTTCATTCCGTGAACCAAGTTTTTCAAATACTTCCGACCGCGGAAATCTTTCTGAACATATATATATTATATATATATATATATATATATATATATATATATATATTATATATATATATATATATATGTTCATATGTATGTATAAGCTTATGTATTTTAGCGTTGTTTACACGATAAAGGGCGTAATTTTGAAGCAATAGACTTGAAAGTTTCTCTGAGCTAATATCTCCTGTCAAGAGACAATCAAAAATTATTTACTTCATAAATAATTTTACGACTTAAAAATAGTTTTATAACGGGAATTATCGAAGGATTAGATCGAGGCGATGGTAAGTAGTTCTCCACCGGATAAATTTGACTACCTATATGGCGTAAGTATCAATCCCAAAAAATGTAAATTTTGTATTACAAATTCTGAGACAGATTTCAGAAATAATGATTACATTTTAATAGGATCCTAATTCTGATAATCCGTTGGTCTACCTTGTCTCTAAAATTAACTTGGATTGCTTAGAAAAAGATTGGGAACCCTATAATTCAAGATTTAAGGAATTACCATGATATTGTTGAAAAAATTAAGAATATGATGGTAATGAACAAATATCAGAAAATAAAGTCAAAAAGTTTCAACTTATCACCAAAAAACTTCAGAGACCTACGGTGAAAGATAAAACTAGACAAATGATTCATTCTTATAACACTGAAAAATCCATCAACATCTTCGAAAAATATCCTAGTATTACCCATAAATGAACCATCCACCTCAAAAGGAGGGGAAAAAAGTTCAACGAAATAATACCTTTGAGGCACTCCAAAATTACTAATAAAGACTGGAGTTGCAACTTTCTTGTCAAAAAGCTGGTATCAAGATTTATTCGATGAGATCATATTGTACATGAATTGAGATGTGCAAAAATTAAATCATAAATATACAGGGTGGCCAAATAAGCGAGGTAAGCGGCTGTATCTCAGGATCTATACATCTGGCAACAATGGAATTTTTTTATCATTATAAAAGTGGCCATGAGAAAATTCTGGAAATTATTTTCAAGTTCCGTATTTCACCGCTAGAGGGCGTAAATAAAAATTAAATGAGAAAAACGTCTTTTTTTCAAAAACTTATATATCAACCTATACTTTTGATAACACTGTTGGAAAGCCTAGAAAATTCTCTATCATTTTGGTTCAAAGCTCATTGGCGTACGAACGATAGTAGGGGTGGGGGAAGCTATTGAAAGTGTAATCATTAAAATCGGTGTAAATTCTAAACCACTTATTCGATTTTAGCAATTCAAAATTTGTTTGTAAGATAAATATGGCTGTTTTAAATGTCCGATCTCCTTACTACTCTATAGTTCCTAGTAAAAGAGCTAGAGGGTGCAATTTGTAATAATTCCATTTTTTTAAATTTCACTCCAAAAATTCAAATGGAACGGTATATTTTTGACATCATATTTAAGAAGTAGATAAAATTTGCAAAAATATTGTGAAAACCGGACGATGATATCTTTGCTCGTTTTAAAGTTATAGCGAATTAAATTTTTTTTGCGCGCCTAGTCAAAACTTATGTACCGCCATTTAGCGATCGGCCTCAAAATGTCTAATTAACATTACTATAGCTGTTTTCTCAAGCTGTTAATAAGATGCAGCCTAATGTATCAGAATCAAAGGAAGTTTATATGATTTTCATAGGACAATATTAACGAATTTCTTTTTATATTTAAATTGTGGTCCTTAAAAGGACCGATTTTAAACCCAAACATATTAGGTATTTAATGCCTCGATAGATGTTCAAACTGCTTTCCATCACATTCCAAACAATCTTCCAATCTTCTTTGGGTGGATAAAACTGCTGTTTCGATTTGAGCAGCTGATATTTTATTAATGGCATCACGGATTCTGTTTTCCATATCATATCTAGTTGTGGGTGGAGTTTGGTACACAATATCTTTTGAACGACCCCATAAGTAAAAGTCGAGGAATGTTAAATCGGGTGTCCTGGCCGGCCAAGGAAATAGACTTCTCCTTCCGATCCAGCGCCCTTGAAAATAATTATTAATATGATCCCGCACGAAACGGGCAAAACGTGCTGGACACCCGTCGAATTGGAAATACATGGTTTGTCTCACTTCCAATGTCAAATCTTCCATTAAAATTAGCAAAGCATTTATTAAAAAATTCAAAAAATTATTACCGGTTAACGTGCCATCAAAAAAATAAGGACCAATAATTTTCATTCCGATAATGCCACAACACAAACGCCTTGGTGCTAACTTCTCGCATCCAACGGGGATTTTCGGCCGACCAATAATGCATATTATGCCTGTTGACTCTGCCAAAGCTACTAAAAGTAGCTTCATCGGTCCACAGAATCTGAGACAATAAATCCCTATTTTCGCGAATCATTTCTAACATCCATTGCCAAAATTCAATTCTGCGCTCAAAATCATGTTCGTTTGAGGCTTGGTGTAGGATATATACAGGGTGAGCCAAACTCGATGGCCTATTAGACGTTTCTGGAGAACGGAACATACGATCATTCTGAAATTTTGGTTTCTTGAGTAATCAGTTCCGTTCTATCGATCTAAAATATTTTCAGGGCTGCGGTGTTGCCGCTAATATTGAAAAGTAGCAACAACTTTGATATTTTAAATGGGACACCCTGTATATCATTGCATTTTTCGCTTTGCTATTGCTTCCCAATTATTTTCGTATAATATTTCCCTATACCTATCTCCACTGGTTTTCGAGATATTCGTCGATTTCCTTATTTTTTGTGCGAAACATAGCTTCAATCAAATGTTTATTACTGAGAGTATTAGGTTCGTAGAAAGTTGAAATTTTGGATGTAGTTTGACAATATCTTGTTTATCAGTTGTGTCTAAGGAAATTTGTATTTCGTTATACAGGGTCGTTCAAAATTTCTGATTTCACCGATAGGTACAAAAATGGTGAAAAATGCATTTTTTTCAAATGGAACACCCTGTATATTATTAAATATAATGAAAGGCAACTTAAGGTCCTTTCAAATGATGTATCATGTTCCTATACCTAAATAGTGAGGTTTCTGAAATAAAAGCAAGTTTCTATAAACATTGGAAAATATGACCCATTTCGATTCGTTATACTGGAAATTGAAGATGATATGTAGAGTGCCGTGATCAGAAGAGACCAAAACAAACTTTCAGTTTGACAAGCAGTGATTTTAATGGTGTATCTGCCAAAGACAGTATTAAAAATGGATGATAATGCATATTCAAATGCAGATATTTTAAATTTGTTTTATATTCACGGTGAGTGCCAAAGAATTGTTTCGAGAACATGTAGGAAATTCAATCAACTTTATCCAAATTTACCGGAAATGAATAGAAAAAAATTCAGAAGAATTGAACGGAATTATGCTATACTTGGGAATATTGGAGCACCAAGAAATCAAATTAAACCGATAACTGAAGATGAAATCAACGTCTTGGGGTATTTCCACGGTATAGCTTACACTTCGACAAGAAGAATTTAAAAAAATCATAAAATGCATGATTATAAATTCATCAAAGCTCATGCCCTTCATAGAGATGATCCTCCAAAACGTGTAGAGTTTTGTGAATGGATTTTAACATGGACTTATGAAGATCCAAATTTCCTCCAGAAAATTATATGGACGGATGAATCTAAATTTTCGAGAGAAGGAATATTCAATCATAAAAACAATCATTTTTGGGCTGCAGAAAATCCCTATTTTATAAAAGAAAGAGGATTTCAAGATAAATTCAGCTTAAATGTGTTTTGTTTACTTATGAATGATAAATTATCATATTGTATTTATGATGAAAACTTGAATTCTGGAACATATTTGAATATTCTGAGAACAACTGTTAGCGAATTTTTGGACAATTTGCCGCTTCATGTATATCGAAGTTGTTGGTATCAGTTGGACGGTGCCCCTCCTCACTGTACACAAGAAGTAAGCAGAGAACTGACTAAAACCTTTGAAGATCGGTGGATAAGACGCTTAGGTCCACAGCCTTGGCCACCGCGATCCCCAGATCTTAGTCCTCTAGATTTCTACCTCTGGGGAAAAATCAAACAGATTGTATATAAAACACCTGTAAATTCGAGGGACGAATTGGAACAGAGGATAGTACGTGCTTTTGAGGAAATTCGGCCAGAAGAGGTTCAGAGAGCAACAACCAACCACGTAATGACCTCGATACATAAATGTTTGCTTGTGAATGGTCAGCACTTCGAACATATGAATTAGTAATTAATATGGCATTCATTTGTTTATTTATTGAAATAAAATGGAGTTCTACTTAAATTAATTATTGCCTTTTTAATTATCGCCTACAAGAACGTGTTTTTCAGACACCTTGTATAAATTATAGTAAACTCATTTGATAATATTTAAATCATTCAATATTTTCTGGATGAAAGCTGAATTTGAGTCCTGTGTTGGTCCCATTTTCCCATGTTCAGTGGAAGTTATTCGTATTTATCAGTAGAAGTCAAATACAGAAGGAAATAATGAGTGTTCCCCATTTGAAACAAGAAACTTGATATTAGTTACAAATAGATGTGACAACACTGCAACCGTGATAGATTTTCAAGAGGTAGGTTGCAATCACTCATCGTGGGGATAACTAGATTTCAATTATTCATTTCCCAGATCATAAAAAACGTCTAATAGGCCATAGAATTTGTAATACCCTGTATATTAATTATTCTTTGAAAAATCAGTTCCTTATCTCTTCAGTCATACACTTTCAATATAATAATACAGAACCTTTTGCATATTCTGTCTATACTTTGATGATATTAACCATGAAGAATAAACTATTTCATCGAAATTTCGCTTGAATCGTTATTTTATTCCATTTTGATTTTGATTTAATCGAATTTACGTTAATGAGCGCGCAAACGTTTTATTGTTGATGCACTAATCATCGTCCAATTTTCATAATAATAATCGCATTTTATAGAAACTTGCTTTTATTTCGGAAACCTGACTTGTTAGGTATAGGACATGATACATCATTTGAAAGGACCTTTTAGTTTCCTTTCATTATATTTAATAATATACAGGGTGGTTCATTTGAAAAATGCATTTTTCACCATTTTTGTACCTATCGGGGTGAAATCAGGAATTTTTGAAACGACCCTGTATAACGAAAAACGAATTTCCTTAGACACAACTGATAAACAGGATATTGTCAAACTACGTCCAGAATTTCAACTTTCTACGAACCTAATACCCTCAGTAATAAACATTTGATTGAAGCTATGTTTCGCACAAAAAATAAGGAAATCGATGAATATCTCGAAAACCAGTGGAGATAGGTATAGGGAAATATTATACGAAAATAATTGGGAAGCAATAGCAAAGCGAAAAATGCAATGATATACAGGGTGTCCCATTTAAAATATCAAAGTTGTTGCTACTTTTCAATATTAGCGGCAACACCGCAGCCCTGAAAATATTTTAGATCGATAGAACGGAACTGATTACTCAAGAAACCAAAATTTCAGAATGATCGTATGTTCCGTTCTCCAGAAACGTCTAATAGGCCATCGAGTTTGGCTCACCCTGTATATAGTAGTGTATAGAGGAGTAAATGATATTAAAAAGGTATATTAAAAAGGATGTGCGCTAATGCAATTACTTTCCTGTGGTCGTTTAGTATATTTTAAACAGTAGTTCGAGCTATTCCCAAATCTAAAGATAACGCCCGAGTTCCAATATGCCTATTAAATTCTACGTAGGCCAACACATTAATAATGTTTTCTTCCGTTCTCCCAGTGCGACGCCTTCTAAATCTGGGCCGACTTAAACTCCCAGTATCGCGTACCAACTCGCTGTACCAAGCGTGGAAACATTCTTCTGCCATAATGACGGCGATCTGGATACCGAATGGCATACTCTATTTCAGCTATTGCTGCATTTTGAAAGCACTCAAAAAAACCGCAATCATATCAACAGCTTCATCATTTGTAAAAGGCATTTTACAAAAAATCGAGCAAAAGATATTCAGAAACCAAATTGACCAGGATTAAACTGGCTCTAATAAATATTTGACGTTTCCATACAATATTATTTAAAAGTTTCTTTTGTTTTTGTCGCCTGCTATACGTTAATTAGACATTCTGAGGCCGAACGCTAGATCGCGGTACATAACTTTTGACTCGCGTAAAAAAACTTTAATTCGCTATAACTTTGAAACGAGCAAAGATATCATCGTCCGGTTTTCACAATATTTTTACAAATTTTATCTTCTTTTCAAATATGATGTCAAAAATATACCGTTCCATTTGAATTTTTGGAGTAAAATAAAAAAAAATGAAATTATTACAAATTGCGCCTTCTAGCTCTTTTACTAGAAACTATTGAGAAGTAAGAAGATCGGACATTTAAAAGAGCTACATTTATCTTGCAAACAAATTTTGAATTGCTAAAATCGAATAAGTGGTTTAGAATTTACACCGATTTTAATGATTACACTTTCAATAGCTTCCCCCACCCCTACTATCGTTCGTACGCCAATGAGCCCTGAACCAAAATTATAGAGAATTTTCTAGGCTTTCTAAAAGCGTTATCAAAAGTATAGGTTGATTCATAAGTTTTCGAAAAAAAAGACGTTTTTCTTATTTAATTTTTAGTTACGTCCTCTAGCGGTGAAATATGGAACTTGAAAATAATTTCCAGAACTTTCTCATGACCACTTTTATCATAATAAAAAAAATTCCATTGTTGCCAGATGTACAGATCCTGAGATACAGCCGCTTACCTCGCTTATTTGGCCACCCTGTACATGCACTTGAATAAATCAGCGTTGATTTGAAAAATTCAGTCTTAATGACTGTTATCCAATTTTTCATTCATATTTCTGAATATAATGCACTCTCAGTATCTATAGGCAAAATTATTGAATTCACCCTCATCTAACAAGAAATCTGATATGTATAAAATGAGTATACATACGAATGCATAGTCCTTGCGATATAAGATTGCCAAAATTGTATCTGTCAAACTGTCAATATAATCCACCAAATTACAGATAGTCATAAATGGATGGACAATTTGAATGTATGAATCATTACTGAAGAGATGATAAATTTCTTGTTAGATAACCATCCATATCATTTATAAGGCTTCCTTGATTATAGCTTCATCAATTAGTAAAATATTGATGCATTACAGGCTCAGTATTAATGATTTAATGGCGAACGTACTACCATCATTAATATGCCTACATACATTAAACTCATAAGTTATATAAAATGTTGCGTGTACATACAACTCAAATGTGCTTCTACAGCACAAATAATTAATCAAGCAAGTTATTATACTAGCCTTTTATTCATAATATTGAGCAAAAGAATATTACCATCTAATGTAACCTCATCTTTCAATCTTCCGAAAGATGATTATTCAACACGGAACATTTACTATCATCCACTATTAGGTGATAGTATTGCTATTCAAATTACATTTGACATGCTCATAAATGATGCACCTTATTGTAATTGGTGAAGGCATAATAAATCAATTAATTAATCACAATATATGGAGAACACATGTGATATCAGAGCCAAATACTTAAGAAACAAAGAAACACTACCGTCAAATACAAATACTAGTGTATTTGGCGGGGCGTTTCTAAGATTATAAAATTCTGGCATAATTACTTGGAATGTTTCTTCGAATTCATCTACCAAATTTCCATTTCCGTTCGCTGTAGTAGCAATATGTGCCATAGCTGAGACTGGAAAAGATTCCTTCATTTGCAACTTCCACTTGAAATAAATTATATATTGAGCATCAAACCGTATTTCCACATTTCATGCCCCTGCAATTATGTGGTAGTTTTTCTAATCATCATATCTAAAATAAAATGAAAGTAATTAATCAATTTACTAGCGACAACTACAACTACAACAACAGAAAATTTTCAGTCAGAGTGCCATCTATGCAGTGTTGCCAACCCCAACTCAGTGAAAAACTACATATGTGCTTCAAAAAAACTGTAGAAAACTGTAGATTTTAATTTGAAAACGGTAAATGTACAGTCTTTTCTTAATTTATGGTTTCAAACTTCATTTAAAGGTGGTAATCAATAAAACAAACGTTGGAAATCAAACTATCAAATTATGATTTGAGAAATTATTGAAATTAAAACATATACAGCATTTATTATGATATGACACATGTTACAAGACTATACAATTACCTGCTATTTCGCTCTCAATCTGCAAATTTTCTTGATTTTCGATCTCTTCATTGTTTTTGAGATCGTACATAATTTTATTGAACTTTTCGTAATCAATTTCGAAACAATTTTCAATTTCAGATCTCGTATGTAGAGTGCCTTTTATTGAGCTCGTAGAAAGCTTATTTTTGTTTTCAAACAAGCGCTCTACCTTAGCAGTGCGGCAGACACAGAAGTTCTTTGGTAACAGTTCGCGAAACCCTGTATACTTCGTTATATTGTCCGTGCATATACTTGGAATGATATAATAGTTCGTAGTAGATGACGCTAGCATTTAAAATTAAAAAAACTGTAGATTTGGAGGTCAAAACTGAAAACTGGGAACATTTTGAAAAAACTGTAAATCTACAAATCTACAGTTAAAACTGTAGAGTTGGCTACACTGCATCTATGTAACTTTCAAATCTTATCCATGATACTATTTAATTTACATGGTGATTCTAGATTCAGGGGTGGCGAACCTTTATTGATCAATGAAATAAATTTTCTTTAAGAAATGTTTTATGTGGTCATAGACGTGCCGTGGAATAATTTTGATAATAATAAAACTAAATAATATTAACTTGAAACTCTTTATTTACTGCCAAAAAATACATTTTGCACTTTATAGTAACAAATGTTTCAGTTGTATATAATGTAATTGAAATTAAAGAAACATTAGTGTGGTTCCTGTTGTTAAAGATTAGATGACAAATCACTTATATTCTATGAATCGCCTGATTTCTATACTACTGGCACTCCGTGCGCGCGAAATTAGCTTTCTATCGACCAAAGCGATCGACTTCTGCCACAGACTGCACAGACTTCCTCCTCCAAAAACTTCTCTTGGAAAACGTTTCGTTTACTATGCCGAGCAATCACGTTTACAGCCGAATAACTTGCCGCGCTGGTTTGATGTCTACTATTCATTTCTGACTTTCATTGCACTTGCAAATAATTCTTTTTTGAAACGTAGTTGTGATTTATTTCAAAATGCTGTTTTATAGACCATGTTCTACATACCACTGTTTTAGAACATGAAACACACACCGCTTTGTCGCCTTTACTAACGATGTCATATTTATCAGTCCAGCAAGTTTAAAATTCTCTCAATCTTGCGATTCTTTTTTACTGAAGCAGCCTTACTAAATAACAGTTAAAAATCGTAAATATTACACAAATAAACTTTTAAATACTGTCGCTTCAACGAAAGTGAGTATGATATTCGTAAACAAACTATGCGTCTCAGCAATCGTAGTCAACGACGAAACTAAGGCAAGACATTCACAAACTAGCGCGCTTTACGCTCGCTGCCCCGCTTTCCAAATCCTTCTGCTCCGTAGCGTAGGCTGACTCGAACTCGGTTGTAATAGTTCACACACATTGAACTTTGCTATTTTTAATTAAAATGGCAATTATTTTGATCGATTGAACGATTTGAACGAAATCTTATAAAATTTCGAATTATTGATTTGTGTGATAGTTGACTCTGCTCTGAATACATGATTGATTTGTTTTTAGGCTATTGTTTGAATAATGATTATTTTTTAGAGGAAAGCAAAATTTCATGATTTAATAACAAATTTGCTTTACAATTGTTTCGAGTTGCTAGCCCACTATGAAAGATTTCTTTAATTACAGCAGCCTAGTTAAGGGAAAAGTGAACAATTCGCTTGGTTCCACGAAGTATATCCGCAGATATTTTAGCCGAGTCCTAACCAAGCTAGTTAGTCGAGTACATAGCGTACGCTGGCTAGTATTTGGGAGGTCTCGGGTTCAAACCCCGGGGCCGACGGTCTGCCATGAGTTTTTTTCAGAGGTTTCCTCATGGTAATGTAAGTCACTGCTTGCAAACTTATAAGGCGAATGCTGGGCCAGTATTAATCCTCTGAACCCTACCCACACTTCCTATGTTCCATAAATATCCCGTCTCAACTATCCTTAATGCACTTGTACATACAAGTGTATCCTCTGATCTGGCTGAAGGAGTTAATCCCAAACTCAAGCTGCCCGCCTCCCTAACACATACTTCAGGGAGGAATGAAACACGTGTGTTTCCACTTCCTACATAAACTGAATTCACTATTCCTGAGTATATATATATATATATATATATATATATATATATATATATATATATATATATATATATATATATATATATAGCCACCCCTTTAACTTTTTGACGGGTTCTTGGATTCTATTGAAATTTGGATGGTATATCTCAGACATAATTTAGAATTTTTTGACATACGAAATAAATATGTCTGACTTCCGGTTTCGCAAACAGGGTCGGTTTCAGGAGCAAAGGGAGTTAAAAAATAAAAGCATTAATAATTATTTCCTTATTTAGTAATTGAAAAAACCGATATGTTAATCATTTTGAAGGAATTTGAAAGAGATATTTAATATACTGGGTGGCCCATGTATGTTACTATTTAAAAAACTTAGTTTTGGTTCGACAAAGAATTTAATCGTTAACAGACTGCAAGTAAATGAATTTTTAGAAAAATTATCACTTTGGGCGATATTCTGAGTCAATTATCTATGATTTAGACGATGTCGCCGCCATCAACGATAAAAAAAATAAAATAAAAAACAAAACTGAAACATCGCTAGAATTGACATTTGACACATGGAATGTATGTATTTGAAGCCTCAGAATTAAAATATGTAAAAATATATAGGGTGTTCCATTTGAATTTTTATATCGTTTTCAATGAAACCGGGAGTCAGACATATTGATTTCGTATGTCGAAAAATTCAAAATTATGTCCGAGATAAACCACCCAAATTTCGATAAAATTGAAGAACCCATTAAAAAGTTATAGGGGTGGCCCATCACTCATTTACACCCGGTATATATATATATATATATATATATATATATATATATATATATATATATATATATATATATATATATATATATTCTTATTCACGTTGTGAATGAAGATTATTTCGCGAATACATACAACCAGCTCCTTTGGAGGATTGTTTGATAATTTTCAATTTTATTGAAGAATTTTCCTCGTTCACTTTATTTGATATCAAACATTTTCTCATTCACGCGTAATAAGTTCAAAAAACTTCTTGTGTCTTCAACAGCATGTTCATTCAGAAGCACTTCTTACTATCCATTTTCCCATCTCTTCTTAGGTTTTTTATTTTTATTAAGTATTTGACCAACAACAGTAGCTACCGCAGCTTTTAACTCCGCATCGGCCATCTAGCTAGGTATTGATTAATTCAATATTTTTTAATACTTTCATGATAGGACTATCGAGGTGACTATCAAGAGGGTACTTTCATCAGGAAAACGAGCCTTACCTTCCAGATACACCGAGACTTAAGAAATGCCGATCGAGTTTATTGAAACGACGGCTGGGAAAACGTTTACAGGCTTTCCTACGAATTGAAAACTCCCTAGTTACCGAGAAATGAGAAACTATAGAGATGTCCTATGGAGCCACAAGAGGCACAGGATGTTGCTTTGAGAAGAGCAGGATTAGTTCAAGGCTGTCCCTGGGACAGAGTAGTCATACATATCTAATTTAATATTAACTTCAGACTGAAAAGTCGAGCTAAGAATTGGTAATGTAATCAATAATGTGTTCAAAATTAATTTATAACCCGAATATACAAAAATATTTCAGACCACAACAAAGATTGTCAAATATTCTTTTCAGTGAAGTAGATTAGAGAAATAAATATAATCATTCCGGTGTTTATTAATTCATTTATTTGAGTGAACAATAGGAATACAGACATATTTTGAAAAATCCACCATAGTATCCGAAAGTTCGATTAAAATTTATACATTTTATTACTAATGAAAATTGATTTTTTCAGAGTGCAATGCTCTTTATATTATATATTACCACTCCTTTGCAATCAGATATATATATATATATATATATATATATATATATATATATATATATATAAATAAATATATATATTTATATATATATATATATATATATATATATATATATATATATATATTTATATATATATATATATATATATATATATATATATATACATATATTGGCGTAAGTCCTCTTTGCCTGTATAAGTTTAAAGTTTATATCACTTAATACTTATAAAATATGCATGTATGCTTCGTTCATTTAGATATATACATATTATATATATATATATATATATATATATATATATATATATATATATATATATATATATCTAAATGAACGAAGCATACATGCATATTTTATAAGTATTAAGTGATATAAACTTTAAACTTATACAGGCAAAGAGGACTTACGCCAACATTTATTGTATACATTTAGACAACAAAATTTCAGTTATCCATCGAATTATTGGAAAATTAGCACTCTAAATTTTGCTTCTACTTCCTATATGAATATAATTGATCAGAAATTGTTCACAGGCAATGCACTATTTTAATACTCTAACAGCTCTTCAACAATCGATATTAATTCAATTGTTAATATTTAATAAATAAAACATAATCTATCTAGAAAAATAATTAACTATACATAAGTACCTAATGTTTATAAATTGGTCTCAAAGAGATAACAGTAGTATAGATCTGAGACATTACGAAATTAAACTGGAGGAAGATGTTTGCTAACAAACTCTTTCACATCAAGAAGTTCATCCTCTGAAGAAGAATGCATCATACCTCTATAGGACTTAAATTCAGGTGATTTCAGAAAAGTTTTCAACATTGAAGCAGTCATTTGACCCCATTTAAATGGCACAATCGGATCACAATCACCGTGACATTGAATAACTGGTAAAAGATCAGAACATTTCATATCTTGGGGAAAATATTTGCTCAGTGGTAACCACCCTGAAAGACACACAACTCCTCCAAGGAGTTTTGGGTAGGTTAGAGCAGAATAAAGAGCCAAAGCACCACCTTGTGAAAAACCCCCAATCATAATTCTATCACATGAAATACCAGCCTTTATTTCATCTTCTATCATACCATGAACCAAATGAGAAGCTTTTTTGATACCTTCTTCATCTTCGGGACCAGATGCATCTAATGATCTTAGATCAAACCAACTTGGCATTGTGAATCCAGCGTTCAATGTAACTGGCATTGTTGCAGCAGTAGGACATATAAGCTTGCAGTATGCAGGTTTCAATTCTGCTATGGGATTCGACCATCCATGGCCTGTATCGCCTAATCCATGTAAAAATATTATAGTAGAAGTTTGTTTTATTGAAGCTGCTATAATAACAGGATTAGTCATCATTGATTTTATTCAAACATAAGATACGAACTGTACACTATTCAATCCTGCAATAACCTACTTTCTTTTGAACTTTAGTGCGTTTGCGTTCTATTTAATAATATTCTGTATTCTGTAGATTTTTATCTGCTAACACTCTGTGTTACTACTTCTACTTCATCTCGAGTGACAGGACAGATGTGGGTAAGATCCATAGAAATCTTAATATATATCTAACGATTCTAACGCAACCGTGGCGTGGTTGCAACATGTCGCAAACGGGGAAATATTGGTAACAAGTGTTTTTGCATATAAAATTCACTTATTCTAGCAGTTATTTAATACGCGTTTTGCTGCCAATTTGTCGCCCAAAATCACAATAATGATTTTTTCGGCAACCGCACGAAAAATATTGTACCCAACATGTTGTCTACTCGTTCAAAAAAACAATAGTAGGTATTTTCGGGACGTTTCACTTAAACTACTATCACAATCAAAACCACGATTCTGTTACAAATTATCTTTATTTTTATATAAACTGTTCACAAAACATCATTACATCATCTTTGTCCGTGGTTGAAGTTGTGGATTGGTTCTACTGTAGATTTGCATACATAGCTTTGCTAGGCCCTAAAATTCTTTACAGCAAATCTCATTTATTGCAAAGTGAGATCTAATAGACACAACTGAATTTAACATTTTAAGCATGATTTTTTTTCGAATTTTACATTTTCAATATTGATCAATGAAAATACATTCTCTACAAATGCATTGGATGACGGTAAGCTTAGAAAAATAAATGCAAATAGAGCTAAATCTTTAAACATGAATTGGTTGGCTGCATTTTCTGAATCTATAACGTTCCTCCAAAAAATAATAGCGTTATCAGGAACCGATTCACCAAACATCACGGTATATAGAACATACCGTGCTTTGATATTTTCCTACAGGTAGCATTTATGTTTCTTCTTAGCAAGAGCAAGTGACAGGATTCAGAGGCTTAACTTCTGAATCCAAAGATTTAGAGTTGAATCAAAAACGTGTGTGATGATATTTGTTATAAGTGAATTAGTGAAATTTGTTATATATATATATAAGTAATTATTAGTGAATTTGCATACTTTGGTAGAGACATGGAATAGTTGCAGAAAGCAGCTATTGTCCAGACGCTTGTTACGAGCATCTCTACTTCAATACTTGAGCTTGACCAAATGGCCTAAGTTGCCAGGTCATAAAAATTGAATTAAGAAGAAGAAGAAGCAAGTGACAGTGTTTGATTCAGTGATGCCACCACAAAGCCCAACCAGTGCTGAATAAAATAAAGTGAATCGAATACATCGAATGCAAATATCGTCGAGACGCTTAGTGACTAAATATGAACAGAGTACAAAGTGTGAAGGCGCAATTCACGGCTTAAAAAATCGCCAAATTTGCGATAAATTGCCCAATCTGGCCACCCTGATTTATATATATATATATATATATATATATATATATATATATATATATATATATATTTATATATATATATATATATATATATATATATATATATATATATATATATATATATATATATATATATATATATATATATATATATATGCGTTTTTCCTCGTGCTCGCGGAACAAGCTAGTTAGTCGAGTATGTTAGGTAAGCTGGCTAGCATTTGGGAGGTCTCGGGTTCAAACCCCGGGGCCGACTGTTGGTCTGCCATGAGTTTTTTTCAGAGGTTTCCTCATGGTAATGTAAGTCACTGCTTGCAAACTTATAAGGCGAATGCTGGGCCAGTATTAATCCTCTGAACCCTACCCACACTTCCTATGTTCCATAAATATCCCGTCTCGCCTATCCTTAATGCACTTGTACATACAAGTGTATCCTCTGATCTGGCTGAAGGAGTTAATCCCAAACTCAAGCTGCCCGCCTCCCTGACACATACTTCAGGGAGGAATGAAACACGTGTGTTTCCTTTCCTTTCCGTGCTCGCGGACCGCTATATAACTAACTGGCTCGTTCGAGGTCTAATGGGAACACGTTCTACTCGACAGACAGTTAGTGTTGGAATTTCGTTCTAGCTATTAGTTATTTAACGTATTTTTTCTTTGTTCTGTCGAAATCCCAAGACTATTGAATTAACAAATATTATATTTTTCACATGAGCGTTTACAGCGTTTTTGCAGTATTTAGGAAGGGCAAAATATTCTATCGAAGATTGTCATAGACAGTGCCCGATTTACCAATAGGCTGCAGCCTATAGGCCCTCACCAAAATTGAACTTTGTATAGAGGAAATTTAAAAATTAAGTTAACCTTATATGCCTGGAGTTCAATATTCATAAAACTACATACAGGTTAATATGAAGTTCAAAAAATCACATGATGGCGAACCGTGAAATTCTGTGATGATCGAATCCATAAAGGCCCTCACCCGTAGAGATAATACAGATAGAGTAGGCATGCATATAAGTGGGAGGCGTCCTGCGGATAAAAAGAGAATGAAATTGGTATTGCTGTCTCTCTCTTTACTGTATATATACCGCGCATGCATGAGTCCTGGTTCAACGGCAACGACAAAATGCGTGTTCTAACCTATACCTCGATAAATAGTTGTTGAATCAGGACTCACGCATGTGCATTACGCTGTGAAAGAGAGAGACGGCAATACCTAAACGATTGTCTTTCTCTTTGTAGGACGTTCTCGCTTGTACGAGGGCCTATGGCATGCCTACTCTATCTGTAATATCTCTATGCCCCCACCACGGAGCACGGGTCATAGATAAATAGTAATATGAAAATAAACTGCCTGAAATGTTATTACCTTTAGTCCAAATAAATTGAAATCTATTTTTCTCTCTTGAAGGCTCTTGCACCGTATATTTTGATCTTAGTTTAATGGGTATATGGTGCCTATTAATTTTCTCTTTGGGGCAGTAAACTAGGGCTGCAGGGACTGACATAAATGACCTATTTTAAGCAGGTCTATAAAATTCAATATTTAAATGTTCGCGACTGATGGAAACTTGAATGTTCTTCATCTACTGCTTGTGCGTTCATCAGCATACATTTTTGCCTATTCATTAAAAATAAACGAAACACTAGAAATTTTAACCAAAGAATTCAATATATTTGGTTGAACTTTAGAGCTGTTTAGAAATTGATACTTCAATTTTGAACACAACAAAAGCTGGTAGCAAATTTTCAAATATCTTGCAGGTATTATATATTAGGTTTAGTAATCTATATAAAACCTTCCAATAACTCGGCACGTCTTGCTAGCAATACGAAATGTTTCTCAAAACAAAACAAAAATATGAATGAGTTCATTTTCAGAATTCTCAATTCATAGTTTTGACATCCTAGTATGTATCGTGATAATACATCATTAATCTTGAATCAGGTTAAATTATGAATAAAAAAAAACAAAATAAAAAGTATATTTCACTCGCAACATACAAAATTCTTACTATCATTCATTCAGGAGTCATCAAACGTCATTCTCCCAACTCCATGGTTTTTGAGGTATCTACGGTATTGCTTGTGACGATTGTTTTCAGCTAACAGCTTTTTCGCATTTTCTTCTTCGTTCTTGAACCACGAATCGAAATTTTCTTTTATCCAAAGTTCTTTATCTAAATACTCCTGAATTTTGGAATCCTCCTGACTTTCAAATTGATTTTTTCCCATTTTCATATATTTTCTAATAAGATACAGTTTTTCTTCTTCTGAAAAAGGTTGCTTGAGCAAATTATGCTTCCAGATCCAAGAACTGTACCACCAAATGTAGGCTAATATCGTATATGGACAGATAAGCAGTTGTATCCATAACAAATCCTGTATAACTGGTTTGGCATAAGCACCTTTTATGTCCATTTTATTTTGTATAATACATCTTATAACCTCTTCGATTTCAGCTTTCGACTTCTTATATTTACCTAAAAATTTAATATAATCAATTGATGTGGTCTCATGGTACACCAGGTAGGAACGAAGTTCCTTCGGATTCGACATTATAATATAATTATTAATATAATAATGATATCGTATTGTAGATTTACAAACTATACGAAAATAAACGTGTTTATTCACGAGTAAAATGAATTTATAATGTGAGTATACACCACGTGCTTAAACAAGAATTTGTATATGTCGTGGCAAAAGAAGAAAGATAAAGAAAGAATGACGCATGCGCGTTGCACGTCCGTTATATGTTTTTATTAGGGTTTAAGTCTCACATTTTCTTCAGTTTGGTCGCGCAGCAAAAACACTTACTCCTCCAAGCCTGCCGTAAGGAACTTCGTTCCAATGAAGACATATATGTTAGAAGAATTGTGAAACCCCGTAGATTTCTGTATATTTGAGTAGATGAATTCTATCAATAGATTTTATTACAGGACATTTCTCCCAATCAATTGAATCTATAGGGTTTACAACCAAATTACCAAGCCTGGTATTTCCCATAAACAACGTGGGAGTGCCTAGCAGCTTGTAAATATATTTTAAGAGTGTAGTTCTAAGCTAGTTAGCCAAGTACTTGGGTACGCTGGCTGGTATTTGTGAGTACCCGGGTGCGAACCCTGGGATCAACTAGTCTGCTATGAGTTTTTTCCAGAGATTTCCTCATGGCGTAAAGTAAGTCACTGCTTGCATACTCACAAGGCGAATAATGGGCGAGTATTATTCTATGAACCCTACACATAATTCCTATCTCATACATTCTAAAGCACTTTTACACACAAGTGTATCCTCTGATCTGGCTGAAAGAGTTCATCCCCAAAACTCAAAGCCCGCCTCCCTGACACATACTTCAGGGAGGAATCAAACGCGGAATTTGACATTTTTGTTCTAAGGGATTGTCATTTTCATTTTTACCATAGACAATCAAGCATTCAAGTATTTCATATCGGTTAATCAAAGTAAGCAACATTACACGAAACACGATAGCCACTTATCTGACCACACCTTTCAAATTACCAACTACAGTTGGTATTGTGATGATGCGAGTAAACCAGCTGCCAATCTTGCTATGAGTAGTTCTGAACTAGTCAGACTTTTTAGTAAAAAAAATATAGAAATTTTTAAAAGTATCATAGGTTCGGTTGATTGGAACTCTATTATATCAAATAAAGGTGATACCAACTCAACTTTTGAGTGCTTTCAAAATAAATTTGAAGAAATATTTAGGGAATGCTTCCCTTTAACGAAAAAACGAAAAACTAATTACTCACAAAGTAAATTTCAAAGATCCAACAACCTTAGAGAACTAGCAAAGCTAATTAACGACATGAATAAAATACAAAAACGAATAAATAATAGTCAATATTCTAATCATTACAAAAATCTTAAAAAATTTTATAAGAATAGCCTAGCTAAAGAAAAAACAAGTTTTTATGATAACAGAATCACGAATGCTAATAATAAAAATAAAGCCTGTTGGGGCATAGTTAAAGAAAATATGATAAATAAAACGGAAAAAACATCCTGTCAAAAGATCACCGATGAGCTGGGATGTCAGATTGAAGATCCTTGGGAAATAAGTAATATTTTTAACAAATACTTTAATAATATCATTCAATCAAATAATAGCAACTCTGCAACAAATAATGATGAGAATTTATACCATTCAGAACGATATATAAATTCTTTTTTTCTCTCACCGACATCAACCAAGGAGGTCAATTCAGCTATTGCCAAGGTGTGCAGTAAAAAATCCAGTGGCGTAGACAATATACCAGGGAACATAATTAAGGAGGTTAAAGATATAATTGGAGAGCCACTGGCTCGCATTTTAAACCTTAGCTTTACAGAAGGAATTTATCCTAAATAATTAAAAAAATCAAAAATCATCCCCATTTTCAAAAACAAGGGTAGTAGGGACAAAGTGGAAAACTACCGACCCATTGCCCTTCAATGCCATTTTAGTAAAATATTTGAATTTATTTTTAATAAAAAACTTTCTAACTTTCTAGAAAGAAAGGGTATTTTATCAGAGCAACAAACTGGTTTTCGGCCTAATCGATCGACACATACGGCCATCAGTAAAGCTCTCGATTTTATTTATGAAAACATGAACCAAAAAAATATTGTGAATGCAATTATGTTCGATTTAAGTCGGGCATTTGACCATGTGGATATTAATATACTTCGGTCCAGGCTCTATGAGAATGGCATAAGAGGGGAAGCCCTCAATTGGATAATATCCTATCTCTCGGAGAGATCACAACAAGTGTCCCTTGAGGGAGCAGTCTCGGAGATTTTAGAAGTGAATGTGGGAACTCCACAGGGCTCCTGTATTTCTCCCACTTTATTTAATCTATTCATAAACGATTTGCCTCTACGCTTAAGGGAATTTGGCCTTCCTATCCTTTACGCAGATGATACTAACGTTATCATAGCGGGTAAAAATATAAATGAGATTAGAGAGAAAGCACACGCATGTATCGAATTAATGCTTAACTGGTGTAAAATAAACAAACTAAACTTAAACGAGGACAAAACTTCCTTAATCGAAATATATACAAAAAATGAGACGATCGATAAGTCCTTATTCTTGAGACTGAGAGGTAAATCGATAGTAAGCAGCCCTGATACAAGGTTCCTGGGTATCCACTTGGACCGGAAGCTCACTTGGTCAACTCACATTAATCAGCTATCGCGGCAGTTAAGTTCATGCTGCTATCTCTTACGAAACCTAAAATATACAGTTTCAACTGAAGTCCTTAAGCTTGCGTACTATGGGTTATTCCAGTCCAAAATGTCGTATGGTATTATTTACTGGGGACAAGCTAAAGAAGCAGGTAAAATTGGAGTTACCCAGAGACGCGCGGTCCGTTACATGTTAAACCTGAAGACACAAACTGACTGCAGACCGTACTTCAGGGAATTGAAAATACTTACAGTCACTGGCCTGTATCTTTTTAGACTAATACTATTAGTAAAAGAAAATCAAAGTAACTTTAAAAAAAGGAGTGACGTGCATAATTACTTCACTCGGCATGCAGACAGTTTGGATGAACCATTTCAACGACTAGCTATCGCTCAAACAAATCCCTCATATTTTGCAACAAAATGCTATAACCAACTTATTAAAATAGAAAAATCCTATGAGGATCTTCCACTTAAGCAATTCAAAAAAAATCTTAAGCTCTTTCTTATTGACAAATGCTACTGTGACCTTGATGAATTTTTCACATAAATAATTGTGCTGTTTTGTATTAGTTATTTTAAACTTAATTGTTTTTTTTTCTGAAGTTTCAATGTGCTGTGACGTGCTTTAAAATACTATGTATTTGTATAAAGTAAATAAAGTTATCTATCTATCTATCTAAAAAAAACATTGGCCCTTGAAGCCGAATCTACAAACAATCGAAAATCATTGTAATTCTTCCTGGTACGGTGTTCAAAATGTTTATTCTCTTCAGTGCAACTTCCAGTGCGAATAGGGCTACAAAATAGAAGCACAGCGGCTCAGTGATAAACCACAACTTCAACTCCACAAAACAAAGCACCAGAATGGGCACAGATCATCATTAAGCTGCATCAAGAAGATAAGGTTCACCAGGTAAGCAGAGATTATTTTAAATAGTTCCCATAGCATAGACAGAGTTCATTTGAATCATTTGCTGATCAAAATTCAATCTTTGTATTGATAGCTTCAACAGTGAATCAGTATAATAAAAGATTGATATTTTAAAATAACAGCCGATGTTGAGCAAACTTTAAAGCCCACAAATTTGAAAATAATTATCTTTTACTCTATGTAATAACTCATTATTGTACCAACTACACCGTTATAAAACGATCGATAATCTACCAGTACTTGAAGATCGCGTTTTCCAAGCAGCTATTCATATTTTTTACTTCCATTATTACTAATTTCACTTTACAAATCGATCTATAATATATCCTGGAGGTCTCAAGTACTGTTATACGTTCGAGTCATAGTTTTCCTTCCATATTCCATTACTTTCTTGCATTCTTAATTCAATGTATGATATAAACTAAGTATTCTTCGCTTAAAAGTAATCTAGAAATGTGTCTTTATAATTGTTGAAAATTAATAATTGTATCTTATCTATGCGCGTTGCATAAAAAGTTGTTTCTCAGAGATTAGCTGAGGAACTTATATTTTTGATATAGCCAAAAGATTTTTAGAAAAAAATGTTTATTTTTTCTAAAAAAAAAAAATTTAGTTGCCACCTAGTTTCTGATGGCCCCTGTAACTATTCAATACTATTGCGTGCAGAATAGTTTGCTTCAAGGCTAAGAGGAAAATTGATGGATTTACATTATAAATTCATCTGCTTAGTGATTTTGTGTCTATAATAGAGTAGGCAGATACGGTCAAACTATAGGCATCTGAAAATAAGAATGCAGCGCTAATGTGGCCAGTCGTAGAACTATAAATATTGACATTGGAATATTTATGTTGTATTTGTTGTGTGTTTATTTGTGTTTTTGAAATATAATTTTACCATAAATATAAAGACTTTTCAGGTTTCTTTTGTGAACACGTGTGTTACTGTGTATGTATTCTCATTGCTATTGAGGATGTAGGTGATTATCATCATTTGTTTTGTAGCCAAATTGAGAGAAATCTTAGGTTAGATCATGAGATGAATATCTTAATTCTTTGATTGACTCGTTCAATATGTACTCTAGCAGCTGCTATTTAGGCATTCAACAATGCTTCTTCTATAGTCAACTGTTTTTTGTCTTTCAAAAATGGTGGCCTGATCAACTTTATTTTAAACTGTTGACAAATATCATCTATCAAGAAACCTTTGTCCACCATAATAGCATCCTGTGAGCTTTCTAACTTTAAAATTAAGTCACTTTGTTGGAAAATCGTTTTATCAGATGCTCTTTCCCCATATGGTTCACTAATATAAGTAATTAAACCTCCAGGAGAAACACCTGCCATGAATTTCACTGTGTTATTAGATTTATTCTGAGAGTAAAACCTGATCCTGTAGCAAAGGCACTTTGGTTTCTGTATAAAAATTTCTGTACAGTCTAAGATGATTCGAGTATTTTGAAAACTTTCAAAACATTTTGGCATGTTTTTCTGTATTTCAGAATATTCTGGGAATCTTATGACACAACTAAGAACTCCACTCATAATGGGTAGCATTTCATAAATATATTTTTGGCATAATTCTTGTGAAATGCCAAATTAAAGAGATAATGTCACATATGTAAGGTCACATTTAAATTTTGTCAATACTAAAACAATACGCTGTTTGATTGTTAATCTATGTGACCGTTGATCAATGTAAACAGATTGTACTGCTTTTACTATTGTATCTAATAGTTTTATATTATTGAGACCAGTGAAACTGTTAAGAGCACTATCTGTAGTTATCAGATCACACAAAGTAGAGACTTTAGGAGTATTACTTTTTCCTTTCTACACAAACACTATATTTATCACCAGCTGGAGGAAAAGCATGGAAATTCACATTTGAACATTTCTTTTCCCAGGAAGAACACTGAGAAACTGAACAATAACGATTCGAACGACTCATAGCTTTCAAAATGATTGCAAATAATAAATATTTGTGAAAAATCACACAAAAACAAACACAAAACAAAGGAGAACGTAAGAACTATGTCAAGATTTTTAGTTATTCTGATTGTCACCAGGCGGCGTAGCGCTTATTTTGATTGGTCTATAGGCGGAGATGAGAACTCAGTAACGGGACTCCGTGCACTCTGCTCTATCGTATTCTACATGTCGCTTTCTATCATATAATTCTACTGTAGTAAGCGATAATCGAGTTTGCTAGCACTCTGTGTTGCAATAGCCTTCTCTACGGGTATTTTCGGAATTTGTAGGGTAATTAATTGTTAATTTAATTGGGGCGATAATGATTTATTCATTTAATAAATGCTAAAAGTCAATTTTATGTGTTTCATTTATATTTTTGTGATTTGCCTGCTTTAAAGTGCGACTAAAGGCGAGTCTTAACAACTTCATAATTTTAATTTTCATAATTATAATTACCCAATTCTCGCCGTCCCGTCTAACTTAACTACTTAGTTTCAACTTTAATCACAATTTAATTGCTCCTTATTTTAATTACCACTTATTTTAATTATTACTGTGATTTAAGTAGTTCATTACTTATTCACAATGTGCTTTAATCATTCTATTCATTATGTTTCTGTACCTCGTAAAATTTAGTATTTTGTAAAGTTAAAGCGTCTAGACTCTAGACAATATGTTTCCCATAAACAATTTAAATCTTAACTGTTTAGTTTTCGACCAACCGTTTGTCACAGAGCATTTCCCTTGGCTTTTCTCTCTACTCCATTGAACTTATTGATTATTAAATTATGGGTTTCTTTACATACATATATTCAGCAATAATTGCCAATTTTCTGTACGAACACGCATATTATAATTTTTAATAATTAAGTATTTACCACTTCACTTACAAAAATTTATAATTGATAAACAAACTCAAAAATGACAGAACATCGACACTGTTGACAGGTTAATTTGGTGCCAAAATAGAACGAACGTCCTATAATCTCGCCAGAAGTCGATTGCTTTCTAAAAAAGCTATTTTATATATATATATATATATATATATATATATATTTTCAGAAAGATTTCCGCGGTCGAAAGTATTTGAAAAACTTGGTTCTCGGGATGAACCGCGTAAAAGATTTGAAAAATCTCGACGTTTCGGCTCCTTTTGCGAAGCCATCTTCAGGAGAATTACAAGGGAAAATAATTCAGATACGTGGCCTCAATCTGCCTACTCCACGAATCGAATTAGGAGGAATTGGAAATAATACGATTGCGTGGTCTCAAACTGCCTACTCCACCAACCGTACTGCTTCCTGTCAACTCTGAAGTCTCAACCTGCCTACTCTTCAGAGTCAACCTCCTAATTCGATTCGTGGAGTAGGCAGATTGAGGCCACGTATCTGAATTATTTTCCCTTGTAATTCTCCTGAAGATGGCTTCGCAAAAGGAGCCGAAACGTCGAGATTTTTCAAATCTTTTACGCGGTTCATCCCGAGAACCAAGTTTTTCATATATATATATATATATATATATATATATATAAGGAAATTTTTTTTTTATCTACTCTTTTATTGTATTTATAAAATAAAAGTTTATCGGGAGAGGGGTCAGATACCAAAGATTTATATCCTAGTCTTATTTCCTCGATATTTTCGTCCGTTTTTTGTGGACTTTTTCAAGAGATCTATAAAAGAAAATCAAAAAATTACAAAACTGGAATGGTGAACAGTTACAAAATACTTACAGACATGGAATGTGGTCAAGATTTAAAACTAAGTAACATTATAAATAATAACAACACGAACTACAAAGAGAAACATTCAGCTAGCACAATATAAGAGACAGTGTGAAATGAACAGAAAACAAACAAACATGTGGTCTACATATTAACCATTGAGACGGTGCAATATATTACAGTAAATACTACTTATATTATCTGTGTCGGTCCTGAAATTGATGGCATTTTTATTAGCGCGAATGTGATACATTTCTAAGAACAAGCGACATCTATAGTTTTCTTCACGTTCTAAGATCTTCAAGTTGTCTACAAAATACCTTGTATAGATTGCTCTGGGGTGTACATTGGTCAGACCAAACAATGGTTGAAAAATCGAGTAACTCAACATCGTAGTGATGTACGCATTAAAAAGTTATCATGCGCAGCAACCAAGCATTGCGTAGACACTGGGCACAGTTTTGAGTGGAACAGGGTGAAAATCTTAGAACGTGAAGAAAACTATAGATGTCGCTTGTTCTTAGAAATGTATCACATTCGCGCTAATAAAAATGCCATCAATTTCAGGACCGACACAGATAATATAAGTAGTATTTACTGTAATATATTGCACCGTCTGAATGGTTAATATGTAGACCACATGTTTGTTTGTTTTCTGTTCATTTCACACTGTCTCTTATATTGTGCTAGCTGAATGTTTCTCTTTGTAGTTCGTGTTGTTATTATTTATAATGTTACTTAGTTTTAAATCTTGACCACATTCCATGTCTGTAAGTATTTTGTAACTGTTCACCATTCCAGTTTTGTAATTTTTTGATTTTCTTTTATAGATCTCTTGAAAAAGTCCACAAAAAACGGACGAAATATCGAGGAATAAAGACTAAGGATATAAATCTTGGTATCTGACCCCTCTCCCGATAAACTTTTCTTTTATAAATTCAATAAAAGGGTCGATAAAAAAAAAATTTCCTTATATATATATATATATATATATATGAAAAACTTGGTTCTCGGGATGAACCGCGTAAAAGATTTGAAAAATCTTTTTTTTATATATATATATATATATATATATATATGTGTGTGTGTGTGTACATATATATACATATATACATATCGTCACCCGGATGCAGAAACATCCTAACTCCATTTTTTGCGAAACTCGGATTATTGCACTATCCTATGTTATTTATGATTGTCTTCAAGAGCAGAAGAATCCTAAGTCCAATTTCATATTAGGAAATACAGTATTCCTAAATGTGAATATATCCTATCTTTTTCAACAAGATAATCCTCATGCAGAACTGGCCTAACTCACTCGGTGCGCAGATAGTATATACTGGCCATTCTGTCGTTGGAGTTAGGATAGGTCGTATACTACATAATATTGTAGTTGCATTACAGAATTTCTAATAGGTGAACTTAGAATACCATAACTGTCTCATTGAGTCAACACGCTGTGTCTTGTACTGATTGTTTATTGAAAAAAGTGCCTTAGTTTAGTGAATGATACAATGTTAAGTCGAGGCCAAAGAATTTTGAATCTGCTGGAAAAACAAACTTCCAGAAATGATGAAGAAATAACGAGTTCTACAAGCTCATCAGGTACATAACCTCACTTCATCTATGAAATTATTGAAATTTGTTCACTCTCGAAATCTGTTTCTCCCCGCAACCTTGCTCAGCCACCCTACACTTTTTGTGAACCTAATAATCATTTTCAAGAACTGGATTTCGTATTTATATTTCAGAAAAAACTTTTTTCTGTCATTTATTTAAGATTTTGCGAAACATCCCACAAAACATATTGAAAGTGTTGAAAGGAGAATACCATTAGATGTCTTTTGTGAAACACAAACTTTCTTTAAAGATGCGGATGCTTGTATTACTACTGTTGCAAAAAATGTTTTATTTCCCATTCCCCAAATTTCTAAGAACTCAGAAATATTGATGATATGCTTCTTTCAACTATCTGTGATATTCAAGAAAATGGATCAGGAATCAAAAATTTCGTAAACGGAGAGAACTTTCAATCTATTCAAGATGCGGATGAGATCCTGAATTACATGATGATTCTGAACACGAAATCCCCGATCCATTTGAAGTGGATCATGATAGTGACAATGATCCAGAGTATGTCCCTGATGATGAATCACGTGATGATTGTCAAAGCGATGTTCCTGACCCATATGAAGTTGATCATGATCCTCAACTAAATATTGTTTCAAAAAAACCTAGAACTAGGAAAAGAAAACGGAATAATGAAGAATGGAGAAGAAATGTAATTAAAAGAAAACGGAATAATGGAAAAGCATATACAAACTGGAAAAACAAAACTGTTCAAGCAAGAACCTTGAAACCTGCTTGCCCTGATACTTGTCGATTAAAATGTAAAACAAAAATTTCCGAAGAACATAGAGAAAATATCAGAGAACAGTACTGGAAATTGGGAGATATTGACAAACAGAGAAACTTCATATTGCGATTTGTAGAATTTAAATATAAGAACCGAGAGAGAAAAACTAAATTGAATGAAAGTCGGGGCACTGATAATAAGACTAGCAGAAGAACGTACACCTATGTATACAGCTTACCAGAAAGCGATTTCAAGAATGCTATAGTATGTCAAACATTCTTTTTGAATACGTTGTCAATCAGTCATCAAATAGTCAAGACGGTATTGAAAAAAAAAGGTGGAAAGAGAAGGTGTTACTGTTGGCTTAATAGAGCCTGACAAGAGAGGCAAAACAACAAAAAATTCGAAGCTTTCTGATGAAGTGAAGGATTTTGTGAGAAGTCACATCAATAGCATTCCCTGCATCGAGAGTCACTATTGTCGAAGAAATTCAACAAAAAAATATATATCATCCACTCTAAACATTACTGAGTTGTATGCACTATACACAGAGTCATGTATTGAAAAAAAAATCAAACCCGCCTCCGAATCCACATATAGACAAATATTCAGTTATGAATTCAATTTGTCTTTTTTTATTCCTAAAAAAGACCAGTGCAGCCTTTGCAATAAGTATAATCAATCCGTAGGTAAAGAGAAGGAAAATATGAAAGAAGAATTTGATACCCATATAAAAAATAAAGACCTTGCTAGAAAAGAAAAAGGAAATGATAAAGAAAAAGCAGAGAAAAACGTCGAATTTTGCGCAGCTGTATTTGATTTAGAGCAAGTTTTACTGAGTCCAAAAGCTGAAATATCACAGCTCTATTACAAAAGAAAATTATCAACTTACAACTTTACGGTGTATGAGCTTAGCACACATCAAGGTATCTGATACATGTGGCATCAAGGAATTGCGAAACGGGGATCCTGTGAAGTAGGAAGCTGTTTGTCAAAATTTTTATTATACAAACTGAATAGAGGAGTCAAAGAATTCTCGTTCTTCTCAGATAATTGTGCGGGTCAAAATCGAAACAGATACTTATTCACGTTGTATTTATATTTTTGTAATAAATACAACATTAAAATAACTCACAAATTTTTAGAGATGGGTCATACCCAAAACGAAGGTGATTCGGTTCACAGTGTTATAGAGAAAGCTTCCAAAAATATCCCAGTTTATACTCCCACCCAGTGGTATACATTAGTTCGTATGGCGGCGAAAAAACTGCCTTATATAGTAGAAGAAGTAACTCAAGAAGATATATTAGATTTAAAAGACATGTTCAAGAGTACCACTCTAAATTGGGATTTTGATACAAATGGCAATAAAGTATTATGGAATGCTGTACGTGTGGTGATGGTAGATCCATCTGAGAAAAATATGATACAAGTTAAACAAGAGTTTTCAGATGAAAACTTTAAACTAGTCGACATATGTACAAAAAAAAAAGAAAAAAATTGCTAACACCCTCACAACATTCGTTCCCAAACAACTTTACAGGAAGCCAATACCAATACCAGTACCAAAAAATAATTCCACAATCCTGCCATACTTTTTATGAAAATTTGGAATGTGGTGGTCGAGGTGGTGACACATCTGACGATTCAGATTGATTATTAGTTACCCATGAGTTTCTCTCTTCTTCTGCTACTTATTCATTTAGATATTTGAATAAAACTTTTTTTTCGGTTCTTAAGGAGCTAATTACTTTCACTATTTTATTACTTATTGCTGATAAATGTATTATTATTTGTATTTTGAAGTGAATTTGTATGGTTTATTTTTCAAAGTTTGACCTTATTAAGAATGTCAATTATTTTTTTTCGAATATATAATAATGCAGTTATAATACATGGATATTATTTATTATTGATGGCTTATATTGTGCTCAATAATGTACGAGTGATGGAGTTAGGATACCTCCGACATAAGCTTATCTCCATCTGACTAACTTAGGATAGATTTCGTAAAAAAAATAGTGCAATTATATCCTAACTCCCTTAATTTTTTTATATATCGCTCTAGAGAAAAACATGTCCTTCAGTAACTCAAAGGATAAATACATCAATAAATTGAGCCCTTAGTTGACGTACATTCCCTTTATGCGAAGACGAGAACTAAAAAAATCGTCTCCTGTAAAATTTCGTTTTTGTTACATAGGATGTTTCTGCACCCGGGTGACGATATATATATATATATATATATATATATATATATATATATATATATATATATATATATATATATATATATATATATATATAAATAATATATAATATATATATAAATATAAATATAATATATCAGAGAGAGATTCCGGGGTTCAATCCGATTTCGGAAGTTTTGTTGGCGCTGAGAAGCACCGTTTGTTTCACGACGTTTCGCCAAAATCTCATTTGGCATTTTCTAGTGCTGCTGTACGTCTGGTGACTCGACGGCACCTACGTCGAGTCACCAGACGTACAGCAGCACTTGAAAATGCCAAATGAGATTTTGGCGAAACGTCGTGAAACAAACGGTGCTTCTCAGCGCCAACAAAACTTCCCAAATCGGATTGAACCCCGGAATCTCTCTCTGATTCATTCTACCATCCGAGAAAACATACGATACAACATATATAATATATATATATACATATATATATATTATTTATTCGAATTGTTGTTGCCTGTGATCTATTTTTAATCTCTTGATCTCTGTGGCAGAGTTTGACCAAATCTCCCAAACCGGAGAGTTGAAACAATAGTCCACAAAGGTGTGATTGTCTTCCGTAGCAGAGGTTTTTATTTGTTGTACTATTTTCATCTCCAAATTTTCAATCCAATGTTTTGCTACGCCGTTCTGATGAGGACCAAAGAGTCCGAAACACGTGTCAACGGCTGCTTCCATATAAACGTTCTATACCGATAATTCTGCTCTACTTTTTTAATATTTTCCTGCGACTAATTTCTTTGTTGTTAGATAAATAGTACCCTATTATTTTTATTTTCGAACTTTACGTAGGTAAAGGTTTATGTGGTTTCCCTTGCCATCTAATGATAATAATTTTGAATGTTGATATTAGACTGAATAGCACGTAATAAATAACAAAGAACAACCACATTCGGAAAAAAATTTAAGCAATACAAAGCAGTCTTTGTCTATTCAAATTTTTTCAAATCAATAAATGTCAAGGAGATTTCAATTTTTTCAAAAGTTTTGATAAACTACAAATGTCGTAGTGAAACGTCAACTTTTTAATAAAATCGAGTTTTTTAAGATTCAACCAGCCTGTTATTGCTAATAATTATCAAGAGATTATATATATATATATATATATATATATATATATATATATATATATATATATATATATATATATATATATATATATATATATATATACATTGTTACGAAAATGTCTAAAGCCGACTCTGTGTTCTCTGGAATATTCGATGAACGTTGAAGTAACCGCCCTCTTAATTCGAAGACTGGAACATTCTGGAAGCTTCTCGAAGAAATGACAAGACATATAAAAGCGACCATAGAAGAGGCGAGGAACAGTCTACAGATAGTCTACAGTTAGTCTACAGTGAACTGCCGTGTTATAAAAGAAGAACGAAGCTTGTATTTTGAAGTTGTGACAGTTGTTGAAAAGTGTGGTTATTTTAAAATTATTGTTTTGTAGATAAATACCGATTTGTTTATTAATTAAATTTAGTTAGTTATTGGAAATCATCCTAGCGAACCCGAATTCGTAACAACTGGTGTCAGAAGTGTGGGATGCCAATAACCAGAGAGATGGAATCGATGATGGAAAAACTAATGCAAAAACTCGCCGAACAACGTCAACAGGAGAAATTGGAAGAACAGAAACGTCGAGAACAGGAGAAATTGGAAGAGCAGAAACGTCGAGAACAGGAGAAATTGGAAGAGCAGAAACGTCGAGAACAGGAAAAACGGGAGAAATTAGAAAAACAAAAACGTCGAGAACAAGAAAAATTAGATGAACAGAAACGTCGGGAGCAAGAATTACAAGGACTACAGAAAATCCTGGAAGATCTCAACAGAGTTAGGAAGGAGGATAATGAGAAATTGAGAGGAGAAATAGTACATGTGAAGGAAGACCTGGAGGAGCAATTGCATAATTTAGAAGAACGTGAATCACAGGTATTGAAAGATTTAGAAAATTTAGAAAAACGAATATCTACAGTGGAAAGAAATGAATCAAAAGTAATGTCAAATCCAGTCCCCAGACAGAAAGTTTCGAAGCCACCTACTTTTGATGGAGATTCTTCCTGGCCAATATTCAAACGACAGTTTGAAGCAGCAGCCCAAGCTAATGGTTGGACAGATGAAATGAAAGCAGTAGAACTGGTTTTGTCCCTCAGAGGTAAAGCTGCAGAACTGTTACAAAAATTGTCAGTAAAAGAGCAGGAAGATTATAAAACTCTAATAAAATCCCTAGAGTTGAGATATGGTGATGATCATAAAGAAATGTTGTATCAGGCTCAATTAGAAGGTAGGCATCAATTGGCAAATGAATCACTGCAAGAATTTCAGGCCGAAGTAGAAAAGTTGACTCGGTTAGCCTACCCAATGGCTCCAGATGATATCCTTGAGCAATTGAGTGTCAAATCTTTTGTTAATGGGTTAAAAGACACTGACCTGATTCAGCATCTGAAAATTTTGAGACCAAGAACAGGAAATGATGCTTTAGTGAGGGCTCTGGAATTTGAAACAGCAAAACTAACATCTTGTAATAACCGAGTAACACACAGAGCTCGAAAAGTGGAAGTAGAGGAAAATAAAACACTTGGAGTGGATATATTAGAACGGTTAGACAAACTCATTTCTTCCTTTGAAAAGAACCGAGTATCTTTTAAGGGTGAATGTTACTCGTGTGGAAAATATGGACACACTAGTAGAGAATGTCGTTCCAGAATGAACAGAGGCAGAGATGATAACCGAAACAGAGGAAGATCATCCTCACCAGCACCTAGGAGGAATCAGGAAAACTACCACCAGTCAGAGTAAAGGGGCAAACTCTGACTGGGGAAGTGACAGCCCCCAGGACCGTTTTCATTAGAAGCATTGCAGGTGGAAGCTTATCAGTTAATGGCTCAATCTCAGGACAACCTGTGAAGGTAATTGTTGATACTGGCGCTGAAGTATCATTAGTTAGGCCTGATATATTACCAACATCTAAAATTACTCCAATGAGGTACAATATAACTCTGAAGACAGCAACTGGTCAAAGGAGCTATATTCGTGGAGAAGCTGATATTTTATTGGAAATTGGGGGAAGATTGCAGATCCCACATAAAGTTCTTGTAGCAGACATTACTGATGAGTTTATTTTGGGTATGGACGTTGTGAAAAAAATATGGATTAGTTTACGAGAAGAATACTGGAATTTTAAAGATTGGAAATGAGGAATTCATTCCAAACTATGGCTCCAATGAAAATCAAGTAAGTCTGAAAACAATTCAAGCCTATAAGATACCTGCTTGCTCAGAGCATATTATCTATGTAAGACCAGAACACGATCCTGGGTGGTGTGTTGGACTCATTGAACCTAAATTAGACTGTACATTTTTAACGCCTAGGACTTTATCTCTGACAAAACGAAACATCCCTGTAAGAGTAGCTAATATTAGTAACGAACAGCTAAATATTGAACAAGGAAAAACAGTGGCTACATTGGAACCAGTGTCGTGGATAGCTCGATGTGAGGAACCAGCTGATATACAGGAAACTAAGAAAAAGTATGTTGATTTCACTAAATTGGAGAGTTCATGGAAACATTTATCATCAGAACAGTTAAAATTGGCTCGAAAATTTATCCACGAAGAAAGCGACCTCTTTGAAGACCAAGAACTCGAAGGAACTGGTTTAGTTGCCCACCGGATCGACACAGGGAATGCCCACCCTATACGACAAGCTCCTCGAAGACTTCCATTAGCTAAACAATCAGAAGTAGCTGAATTAATCGAATCCATGAAGGAGAAGGGAGTCATAGAAGAGTCATCAAGTCCATGGTCAGCACCTGTTGTTCTAGTTAAGAAGAAGGATGGGACAACAAGATTTTGTGTCGATTATCGGAAACTTAATGATGTTACCAAGAAAGATAGCTATCCACTACCCAGAATAGATGACACGTTAACAACACTGTCGGGGTCGAAGTGGTTTTCGACATTAGATCTAAAGAGTGGATACTGGCAAGTAAAGATCCACCCTGATGATAAAGAGAAAACTGCATTCTCAACTGGAAGTGGATTGTACCAATTTAATGTTATGCCTTTTGGGTTATGCAATGCACCGGCAACGTTTGAACGACTGATGGAATTGGTTCTGAAAGGATTAACTTGGAAAACCTGTTTAGTATACCTAGATGATGTGATGGTTATGGGAGCATCCTTCGAAGACCACTTGAAAAATTTGAAAGAAATTTTCAGCAGATTTAGGAATGCTCATTTGAAATTGAACTATAAAAAGTGTTGCCTATTTCAAAATCAGGTACATTTTCTAGGACATACGATATCATCTAGCGGAATACATACATCAGAGGATAAGGTCGAAGCAGTAAGAGAATGGCCAAGACCGAAAGACAAACATGAGGTTAGAAGTTTTCTAGGACTATGTACCTATTATCGGAGATTTGTAGATAAGTTTGCTGATATAGCTAAACCATTACATAAACTGACTGAAAATAAAGCCACCTTCAACTGGACAAGAGAGTGCGAGGCAGCATTTCGACAACTTAAAGCTGCACTTTGCTCAAGCCCTATTTTGTCGTATCCACAGACTACGGGACTATTTATTCTAGATACGGATGCTAGCAATATGGGCATTGGATCTGTTTTGTCACAAGTACAAGGAGGCGAAGAAAGAGTCATCGAATATTACAGCAAAACTTTCAACAAATCAGAAAGAAACTATTGCGTTACTCGAAAGGAATTGTTAGCTCTGATAAAATCCATAGAGCATTTTCACAAGTACCTTTATGGAAGAAGATTTTTGGTTCGGACTGACCATGCAGCACTCAAATGGTTATTGCAGATGAAGATTCCAGAGGGCCAAACCGCAAGATGGATAGAAAGACTGCAACAATATGACTGCAAAGTAGAACATCGACGAGGAAAAATCCATAATAATGCTGATGCTTTATCCAGACGACCATGCAAAGAAGAATGTCGACACTGCAAGAAAATTGAAATGAAAGAAGGAATAATCGATTTAAGGAGAACTACCATCGATTTGAAACAGGGATGGACGACAGAAGAATTAATTGAGGCACAGGAACAAGATCCTGAAATAAAGCATCTCAGAGATTGGAAAAGACTCGACCGTAGACCCACCTGGAAAGATATTTCAACAATGAGCGCTAAAACGAAGGCACTGTGGGCGCAATGGGATTCCTTAATTCTTGAAAATGGGTTACTCAAGAGGAAATGGGAAAGTCCGGATGGTAAAGAAATCAAAACCCTCTTAGTGGTACCAACCAGCAAAGTGCAAGAACTTCTACAGGAAATCCACGGTGGAAGCTCAGGGGCCCATTTTGGCGTGAATAAGACAATTGCAAGGATAAGGGAAAGATTTTATTGGGTCTACTGCCGTGATGACGTAGAAGCTTGGTGCAGAAAGTGTCCAACATGTGCAGCCACTAAGGGACCCTCAAAGAGAACTCATGGAAAAATGGAGAAATACAACGTAGGGCTTCCATTTGAGAGAATTGCTATTGATGTTGCCGGGCCTTTTCCAACTTCTAACGATGGAAATAAATACATTCTGGTTGTCATGGATTACTTTAGCAAGTGGCCTGAAGCCTATGCTCTTCCGAACCAAGAGACTGAGACTGTGGCACGTGTACTGGTAGATCAGTTCATATCCCGATACGGAGTTCCACTGGAATTACACTCAGACCAGGGACGAAACTTCGAAAGCGAAGTTTTTAAGAAAGTGATGGAGATATTGAACATCCGAAAGACCAGAACCACTCCATTACATCCACAGTCTGATGGAATGGTGGAAAGATTCAATCGCACCATGGAACAATATCTGTCGAAGGTTGTGGCTGATCACCAAAAGGATTGGGACAGGCATTTGCCAGTACTGCTGATGGCTTATCGAGGATCGGTTCATGATTCCACAGGTCATACTCCAGCAAAGATACTCTTTGGTAGAGAATTACGTTTGCCATGTGATTTGCTATTCGGTACTCCCGAAGATACACCAGTGGAAGTAAAGACTTATGCAGATGAATTGAGACTGCACCTAAGAAAGATCCATGAGCACGTCCGGGATAAGATAGATGCTAGTACTGACAGAATGAAGACCAGGTATGATTTGAGGGCGAACTCAGCCGGATTTAAAGAAGGAGATTTAGTATGGTTGTACAATCCCCAGCGAAAGAAAGGGTTATCACCTAAATTGAGCCAGAATTGGGAAGGAGCCTATAAAGTCACAAAGAGGATAAATGATGTTGTCTACCGAATCCAACGCACTCCTAGGACGAAGCCTAAAGTTGTACATTTAGATAGGCTAGCAAAGTATCACGGTGGAAGTGTATCAGAAGATTTTGATCGGGACGATTAAACTTAAGAGGGGGGCAGTGTTACGAAAATGTCTAAAGCCGACTCTGTGTTCTCTGGAATATTCGATGAACGTTGAAGTAACCGCCCTCTTAATTCGAAGACTGGAACATTCTGGAAGCTTCTCGAAGAAATGACAAGACATATAAAAGCGACCATAGAAGAGGCGAGGAACAGTCTACAGATAGTCTACAGTTAGTCTACAGTGAACTGCCGTGTTATAAAAGAAGAACGAAGCTTGTATTTTGAAGTTGTGACAGTTGTTGAAAAGTGTGGTTATTTTAAAATTATTGTTTTGTAGATAAATACCGATTTGTTTATTAATTAAATTTAGTTAGTTATTGGAAATCATCCTAGCGAACCCGAATTCGTAACAATATGGTAAATATTTACACTTACGTAGTACTCTTGAAAATTCATAAAATTTTGGTTACTTACTATTTTTGGGCTGCAAAAGACGAATCTAATATCAGAAAATCCGGGAAATCAACCATTTCCACATTTTCACCTTCGAAAAATTTCTAAGGAAATGTCAACATAGCGCCACCATAATGGATGTCGTGCAGTATTACAGTAATGCCAACCTGCAATAAGGATCTACGAAATAACTCTAATTTACATAAAATTTTCGTTGTACTCACTCATTTTGGGCCGAAATTGACGAAATTGAGCCTGAAAAGAGTGAAAGCAGAAAAAACTATGGTATTTATCGATAATTCAACAGACTGCCCCGATTTAGATTTTGTCGCTGGGTCATCTTTTTTTTTTCAAAAACTTGAGCTGACCTGACTTTTTCTAACCTTACTAACCTAACCTCCGAGTTCATAAACTTGAAATAGATGAATTTTATTATCTAAAACATTGACTATTTCATGAATTCTATACTTTTATGAACTCGGAGGTTAGGTTAGTAAGGTTAGAAAAAGTCAGATCAGCTCAAGTTTTTGAAAAAAAGATGACCCAGCGACAAAATCTGATTTTGTCGCTGGGTCATCTTTTTTTCAAAAACTTGAACTGACCTGACTTTTTCTAACCTTACTAACCTAACCTCCGAGTTCATAAACATGAAATAGATGAATTTTATTATCTAAAACATTGACTATTTCATGAATTCTATACTTTTATGAACTCGGAGGTTAGGTTAGTCAGGTTAGAAAAAGTCAGATCAGCTCAAGTTTTTGAAAAAAAGATGACCCAGCGACAAAATCTGATTTTGTCGCTGGGTCATCTTTTTTTTTTCAAAAACTTGAGCTGACCTGACTTTTTCTAACGTTACTAACCTAACCTCCGAGTTCATAAAAGCATAGAATTCATGAAATAGATGAATTTTATTATCAAGAACATTGTCTATTTCATGAATTCTATACTTTTATGAACTCGGAGGTTAGGTTAGTAAGGTTAGAAAGTCAGGTCAGCTCAAGTTTTTGAAAAAAAAAAAGATGACCCAGCAACAAAATCTGACTTCATATTCGGCCTTTTCAGGCAAAAATAAGCTATAATCCGAAAAATTTCAAGTAAATCGGGGCAGTCTGTTGAATTATCGATAAATACCTTAGTTTTTTCTGCTTTCACTCTTTTCATGCTCAATTTCGTCAATTTCGGCCCAAAATGAGTGAGTAAAACGAAAATTTTATGTAAATTAGAGTTATTTCGTAGTTCCTTATTGTAGGTTGGCATTACTGCAATACTGAACGACATCCATTATGATGGCGCTATGTTGACATTTCCTTAGAAATTTTTCGAAGGTGAAAATGTGGAAATAGTTGATTTCCCGGATTTTCTGATATTAGATTCGTCTTTTTCAGCCCAAAAATAGTAAGTAACCAAAATTTTATGAAATTTCAAGAGTTCTACGTAAGTGTAAATAATTACCATATATATATATATATATATATATATATATATATATATATATATATATATATATATATATATATATATATATATATATATAAATATATATATATATATATGTATATATATATATATATATTTATATATATATATATATATATATATATATATATATATATATATATATATATATATATATATATATATATATATATATATATATATATATATATATATATATATATATATATATATATATATATATATATATATATATATATATATATATATATATATATATATATATATATATATATATATATATATATATATATATATATATATATATATATATATATATATATATATATATATATATATATATATATATATATATATATATATATATATATATATATATATATATATATAATATATATATATATATATATATATATATATATATATATATATATATATATATATATATATATATATATATATATATATATATATATATATATATATATATATATATATATATATATATATATATATATATATATATATATATATATATATATATATATATATATATATATATATATATATATATATATATATATATATATATATATATTATATATATATATATATATATATATATATATATATATATATATATAAATATATATAATTATATATATATATGTTCAGAAAGAGTTCCGCGGTCGAAAGTATTTGAAAAACTTGGTTCTCGGGATGAACCGCGTAAAAGATTTGAAAAATCTCGACGTTTCGGCTCCTTTTGCGAAGCCATCTTCAGGAGAATTACAAGGGAAAATAATTCAGATACGTGGCGTCAATCTGCCTACTCCACGAATCGAATTAAGAGGTATCAGAAATAATTCGATTTCGAGGTCCCAACTGCCTACTCCAAAAACCGTACTGCCTCCTGTCAACTCTGAAGTCTCAACCTGCCTACTCTTCAGAGTCAACTGGTTTGGTTGGTTATATAATCAAGTATATATATATATATATATATATATATATATATATATATATATATATATATATATATATGTGCCAGGGAAGACGAGAATGTTGTACAAGCCATCAAAACAAATATAGGAATAATTAAGAAAATGCATTAAACATCTGAAATTATTCAATAGATCTCCTTATGAATGAAATATAAATAAAAAATACTGCTTCTCAATGATAGCTTGCATTAATAGTGAATGAAAAGAGTGATAGGAAACAGAATCATCAGAAACATATTGTACTTAGAACAAGAACTCAAATTTCTTCAGTTCATGAAAGCTTTTTCAAATTTTGATGTTTCAAAAATATTCAGTTCTGAAGAAGAAATAGTATTGAGCTACTTTGTAGATAAACTAATAAAAGGTTCCATTTCTATGGCAACTTAATTTGCTTAACACTAGTGCCCGCTTTCACCAACTAATTCTTAAAGTTAGGCAATACTTAAATCGCATTTAGGAATTCCTAAGTGCAATTTGTGTTTCACTACGCATTAAGTAATGCCTAAGGACGCTAGGAAATACCTAACGTTAGGTCTGCCTGGAGTATTTAGGATATGCTTAACCTCAAATTGATATAATAAAATTATTATATTTCTATCATTTTTTCTCTTCTTACTATCATTCGTCAAATTTACAGTTTAATATTAAACAGTGGTACCAATTATATGTACAAAACTTTCCAAATCAAGTTCTTAACAAGGTATTTCTTAACTAAGAATTTCTTAGGTTGGTGAAATCCGATTTAGGTAAGTATCGGATAAAGGTATTTCCTATCCTAGGAATTACTTAGTTAGGAACTTCCTTACACCTTGTTGGTAAAATCGGGCATAAGTTACTTGCTGCAAATTCAATTTTTCAAGCAAATATAATTAATTTACCTTTAGACCTTCTGTCATTTTCCAATAATCCATCCTGTATTGCAATATCCACAGCCCTACTTCTATATTTTGGTACACTTATAAAATATTTGATAGCTTCGTCATATCTTTGCCAGCCGTTATAATATTGAAAGGCAGATATAATAGTAATAATTACAAATATAACAATTCTGACATCTACCCTTGGAGCCACACGTCTTCTATAGTATCTGTAATAGTGAGCATAGTACTCATCTGGATGATCTAACATATAGTCATAGTCAGTTCTTGATTCATCATCCTTCAGTATTTCATATGCACCAGCAATAATTTTAAATTGTTCTTCAGCTTTATGTTTAGCTTCTTGGCCTCTATGCAAATCTGGATGATACTGCTTAGCTAATCTTCGGTAACTTCTACCTATGTCCTGCTTACTGGCATTCCTTTTTACATCAAGAACATCATAGCAGTTCTCAGTGCCACAATAAATACCATCCAGTAATTGCGATTGTACACAATTTGATACAGCAATAACTAAAATAATGACTAAATCCACGTTCATCTTTATGACAACAATACGGGAACGGGACTGTGAGACATAACCAATTAACCACATAGACGAAACGACATAACATTCAAATTCCTTACTTCATTAGCAGTGTTGCCATGATAATGAATTTAAAAAATCTTCCTCAGTCTTAAAACGTAACGTCACATTGGTATACTGATATCCTGAGGAACATAAACTTTTAACAATTAAAAAAAATAAAATTAGTGAAATTCTAGCAAAACAAGGAGGGAGAAAAAGGATACAAAAATTACCGAAGACAGCAAAAATTACAGAAAATGAAATTCTGACCTTGCTGAACCAACATAGTGAGAAAGGAAGAGTGTGATACTGCGGATAAAAGAAATCGGTATATATATATATATATATATATATATATATATATATATATATATATATATATATATATATATATATATATATATATATATATATATATATATATATATATATATATATATATATATATATATATATATATATATATATATATATATATATATATATATATATATATATATATATATATATATATATATATATATATATATATATATTTCTTTTATCCGCAATATCATATTGTTGAACAAATGTCGAGCACTTGTTCGTATCTTCCTTGCTTTCACACAAAAGCTGACGTCCGGGAAAGTGTCCATAAACAGTTGGTTCAAACTTTAACCAGAACTCTATATTTTGAGCCCTCGTCCAAAAGGACTTTGTCAGTTTAACAATTTTTTTATAAAACTCGGTATATTACGAAGTACTACAAAATGAATCGTAATTATTAAAATGCAGGGATATCTTAACTCAGTTGGTCGATATACTAGATATGAGCGATTGTACTGTAACACTATGCTACGATAATTTGATAACCTTTAAAAATTTACTGCTGATTCGTATTGGAGAAATACAAATTCCACGTACTCACTCCTTATGGGTATTAGTGATATCAGTGTTACTAAATTTGACTTTATTGACTTTATCCTTAACTTAACGGAAATGTCCTTCACATTAAAAATACTAAAATTATAAAGGTCATGTGTTTCTTCCTTTCTCATTCAAGTGTGAATTCGTTCAGCCAGTTGAATACTTATTTGATATTTGTAAAGAATGATACTGATTTAGCATTCGCGTTGTGAATATAGAAGTAGTCATTCAAAAAGGACATGAAGACCCTTTTGAAACACTATTTACAGTAAATTCGATGGACGATGAATCAACTCTGTGGTAGTTCATATTTATATTAAAAAAATTAAATAATAAGAAAATAACTTGTCTAAAAACCACAAAATGAAAATAACTTTTTATTCGACTAGTTTCGCCTGTTACAGCATTATCAAGACTGAATACATAATTGCAAAGACATCGCTTGAAAATATATAAGTATTTCGGTTCGGTACCTGGGGGTGGTAAAATGTAATCGATGGGTCCAAGTTATCAGAGATTTAACAGTGGGGAGTGGTTTAAGTCTAACTGGTCATTAAGAAGAATGTAATTATGGGATTTTTGGATCTTGTTTATTTCCATGGCTTCCAGGAAGTTCATTATCATACCTTTATCACAGTAATGAAGAATTTTTGGTTTGAAAGAGGATGAGATGTTATGTTTTTTTGACTCTAGATGTTCCCTAAATGCTGATTGTCCGTTTCTTAGATGTTCTTTTAGCCTGGTTTCAAAACATCTCCCGGTCTGACCTATATATGTTGAATTACATTCTTCACAGTCCATTCTATAAATTCCTGTTCTCTTCATTGGATCGACTTTTGACATTTTGTTATTAAAAATCATTCTATCTAATCTGCTGTGACTCGAAAAAGCAGTATTCAAATTATTATTTTTAAAGAATTGAATGATCTTTGAAGCGGGGATGTGCGTATAAGGGATGCTCACAAACTTTTGTACATTTTTGTTATTGCAGTATGGTCCATATAATTTCAAATTGATAAAATGTTTCTCTTTTTTCGAAACTAAACTATTTATTATTTTTAGTGGAAAATCATTGTTAATACCTATCGCGCGAATCACGTCAATTTCTACCATAAGGTCTTGTTTTGATAAAGGAACCGAAAAAGCCCTGTGAATCATTGAGTTAAGAGCCGCGAGTCGATGGCTAATTGGACTGAAAGAATTATAACTTATGATGGCGTCTGAGAAAGTAGGTTTCCTGAATATTCTATATGAAAATTTATCCTGTTGTTTCGATATTGTTAGGTCGAGAAAATTTAACGAATTATTTTGTTCTGTTTCTACTGTGAACTTGATCTTATCATGTATTGAATTTAGATATGTTAGGTATAATTTAATATGTCGGTCTGTCCCATTGAATCCAACCAAGATATCATCCACATAGCGGTACCAAAAAATAATATCTTTTTTAGATAGATCTGATTCTAATATTGTGGTTTCCATGTTGTCCATGAATATGTCTGCTAATAACGGGCTGAGGGGAGAACCCATAGGAAGACCTGAATTCTGTAAATATATTTTGTTTTTGAATCTAAAAAAGTTCTGTCTCAAAACAACATTAAATAATGTTGAGAATTCTGTTTTTGTTGCTGGAAGAGTTTTTTGTTTTTCTAAGATGTTTTCAATTAGAGGTATACACTCTTCCGTAGGTATGTTAGGAAACATGTTGGAGACTTCGAAGGACACTAATTTAAAATTTTTATCAAAATCGATTTTTTCTAATTTTTGTATGAGTTCTAATGAGTTTTTCACACTATATTTTGGAGAGAAATGAGTATGTTCTTTGAAGGCTGTGTTGAGAAATTTTGAAAGTTTACAAGAAGGAGCTTTCGAAAACGAGGCAACTGGTCTAATGGGTAGGCCGTCTTTGTGTACTTTAACAAGACCGAATAATTCGGGAGGTTCAGCACTCATTGGAATAACTTTTTTCTTTAGGTAAAAGGAATCCAACAATTCTGACGCTTGTTGTACGTTCGATTTAATTTGAGTTAAAAAGGACGTCGTGGGATCTTTTTGTAAAAGGGAAATATCTAATTTGGATAAGACCTCTTCCATTTTTTCAATGTACTCTTCTTGCTTCAAACATACTAAAGTGTTTCCTTTGTCGGCTTTGGTTAGTACTAGGTTGTTATTTTTGACTTTCTCTTTTATGTTTTTAATGATTTTATATTCACGGTGTTTCCTTTCTCCAGTCGCTTCATTTCTTATGGTATTTGCCAGAATATGTTTACCTGTGTTAGGCTGTGCAATTATTTTTATTTTTATATTTTGTTGGATTGCAACTTCCAAGTGCACTCCCAAGATTTCCTTCTCATGTTTTAAATTAGTGTCCTTCGACGTCTCCAACATGTTTCCTAACATACCTACGGAAGAGTGTATACCTCTAATTGAAAACATCTTAGAAAAACAAAAAACTCTTCCAGCAACAAAAACAGAATTCTCAACATTATTTAATGTTGTTTTGAGACAGAACTTTTTTAGATTCAAAAACAAAATATATTTACAGAATTCAGGTCTTCCTATGGGTTCTCCCCTCAGCCCGTTATTAGCAGACATATTCATGGACAACATGGAAACCACAATATTAGAATCAGATCTATCTAAAAAAGATATTATTTTTTGGTACCGCTATGTGGATGATATCTTGGTTGGATTCAATGGGACAGACCGACATATTAAATTATACCTAACATATCTAAATTCAATACATGATAAGATCAAGTTCACAGTAGAAACAGAACAAAATAATTCGTTAAATTTTCTCGACCTAACAATATCGAAACAACAGGATAAATTTTCATATAGAATATTCAGGAAACCTACTTTCTCAGACGCCATCATAAGTTATAATTCTTTCAGTCCAATTAGCCATCGACTCGCGGCTCTTAACTCAATGATTCACAGGGCTTTTTCGGTTCCTTTATCAAAACAAGACCTTATGGTAGAAATTGACGTGATTCGCGCGATAGGTATTAACAATGATTTACCACTAAAAATAATAAATAGTTTAATTTCGAAAAAAGAGAAACATTTTATCAATTTGAAATTATATGGACCATACTGCAATAACAAAAATGTACAAAAGTTTGTGAGCATCCCTTATACGCACATCCCCGCTTCAAAGATCATTCAATTCTTTAAAAATAATAATTTGAATACTGCTTTTTCGAGTCACAGCAGATTAGATAGAATGATTTTTAATAACAAAATGTCAAAAGTCGATCCAATGAAGAGAACAGGAATTTATAGAATGGACTGTGAAGAATGTAATTCAACATATATAGGTCAGACCGGGAGATGTTTTGAAACCAGGCTAAAAGAACATCTAAAAAACGGACAATCAGCATTTAGGGAACATCTTGAGTCAAAAAAACATAACATCTCATCCTCTTTCAATCCAAAAATTCTTCATTACTGTGATAAAGGTATGATAATGAACTTCCTGGAAGCCATGGAAATAAACAAGATCCAAAAATCCCATAATTACATTCTTCTTAATGACCAGTTAGACTTAAACCACTCCCCACTGTTAAATCTCTGATAACTTGGACCCATCGATTACATTTTACCACCCCCAGGTACCGAACCGAAATACTTATATATTTTCAAGCGATGTCTTTGCAATTATGTATTCAGTCTTGATAATGCTGTAACAGGCGAAACTAGTCGAATAAAAAGTTATTTTCATTTTGTGGTTTTTAGACAAGTTATTTTCTTATTATTTAATTTTTTTACTATTTACAGTGATAGGTCAGTTGGTTAGTGGTTCGAACGCGGAACCCCGACTGAAAAGTGGGTGTTCATGCATATGGAGCTACCGTGTTAATCGTTTGCAGTTATAAATATACGCTTGGAACATTCCAGAGAATCCAAACGTTTCTCGTTTATTCTCGAAGCTATGGACTGTTGATATGTTTCTTGGAGGCTCCATTCCTGTTCTTTTTACTTTTGGTTCACAAATAAAGACTGAAATGGTTAAGTGTAGGGTATTCTTTCCATATAGTAAACAAATACAGCTACAATTCTTTTTTCAAAATCATTAATAAATCAGTGAACTCAGGAAGTTTTACATTCAACGAATGCGTTTTTGTTTAATGATGGAAGAATGACAAATGGGAAATTGAAAACAAGTTATAAGTGCATATATTTTTAAAGTAAATAGATAACATATCATTTTATTATTATTACTGGAATTAACGCGGTTTTCCTTGACGAAAACAATTTGAAAGACGATTTTTTGGAAATCGGTATTTGATCAACTCATTCTGACAACAGATACGTCGTAAATCGCCCAAAATTGGTGGATGAAAGAAAAAGGTCAATTTGTAGAAAAAATTCATGTTTTTTGACATTATATTTATATATATATATATATATATATATATATATATATATATAAATATATATATATATATATATATATATATATATATATATATATATATATATATATATATATATATATATATATATATATATATTATAAATAGTTTTGATACTTTTTAGGAGTATCTTATACTCTACTATACAGTACACATGTCTATTAGTAATTAATTATGTCGCTACTAAGGTGGCACCACTTCTCGAACTGAACTGTCACTGTCAAGCAAGGTCAAGTTTTATACAATGGTTAGGGATTAGGGTAAATCTTCAGTGTTAAGAATTTCAATAGAAAAGTACAAGTGAAATAATTTTTTAGTGATGAAATTGACATGAAATGAATTTTTCTATATTCGTGTTAAATTTATATCTAATTTATTGTATTCCATTTTCGAATGCCGACCAAATATATCCCAACAAAACAGCTTTTAATCCACTAGGCCCCCTAGTGAAGTGTAATTTTTTAACAAGTGAGTTTATTGACTGTCAAGAACCTGTCGATCACAAAGGAAATAAATCTGCCAGAGATGCGTTAGGATATGGTTGTGTGAAGTTTGGTGGTATGAAATATGATGAAGTAGCGCGAACTAAAGTATTATGCACAGTGCTTCCGCGCATAGAGTGTTACGGTAATGAAACATTTTGGAGAGAAGGATTTCCATGTATAAAATACTCTAATCAGTATTTCACCAGTACGTTGCTTTATAGCATTCTTCTGGGGTTTCTGGGAATGGATAGATTTTGCTTAGGTCAAACAGGAACAGCAGTTGGAAAATTGTTAACCTTAGGTGGTGTTGGAATTTGGTGGATAGTGGATATTATACTACTTGTCACCAACAATTTAACCCCTGAAGATGGAAGTAATTGGAATTTATATGTTTGATTAGTTTTTGAATTCATATATATATACATATATGACCATCAATTGAATAAGTTTTTGATTGATATGAAAAAATTGTATAGAAACTGGGATTGTAAAATTAATTTTATTTTTTTTGCAGAGAAATTATTGTTCTTATTTATTATATATGTTTTTCATTTTATGATTTGTCTTTACTGAAGGAGTCAATAATGCCAGTGGATCTCAATTCCAGAACAGGGTTCTCATTCGGTAACCAACTGCATTATGACAACATTTATTCTCTGCAGTCACTATTTTTGACTGAATTTGAAGAAAATCACAAACTGTATTAATGTTCTATGAATAACAAAGTTTTCACTTGGTACATTATGTGAAGTGATCATTAAGAATCTATAAATAAGTTCAAAATTTTATCATATGCAAGGTTTTATTTTATCTGAATAAAAATCATGTGATGTACAATAAGTATTCGTAAGTATTTGGTAAGAACATTGTTATGTACCTATATAAAAATATTATTCAAATATTATAAAACCTTGGCTTAACTTTTCACAACTCAAAAATTCAAATGTAGAATAGGATAACTATATTTTATTTATCTTATATATTTACGAGTAACAGAATAGTCTATGGCATTGAATACAATGTATTTTTTCTATTGAATAGTTTAATTGTAGAAGGTCATAGTTAAAATTGAGAATTTTAATTATTCATATAATTGATAAGTGCTGTTACTTTTCGATTCATAGTAGATTTTTTATTATTTGATGGGTATTAGGAGAACGCCTTATGTTATGAGGATTCAAAATATGGGATAATATAATAAATTATTGCGGAATATAAGGTTAAGAACTATACCTTTTATTATCAACTTGTATGTCCAATGTGTTTAATTCTATTTTTTTAAATTTTTGAATGAGTATTGTTTATATATCTGATAAAATTTCTTTAACAAAAAATTATTTCTGTAATTAAATGTTTTTTGCGAAAATATTTATTTTCTTTGTCATATTGTGATAATTTGTTTTTGTTTGTAAGATTTGTATAAAAAAATATATGCATTATATTTTTCTTTTTATTTAGTGTTGTAATTTTTCGTTGAATTTATTAAATATATTGTAATTTTCATTGAAACTGTTTAAATTTGTAATATTCAATTTTATCAAAGCTATTCAATTAATACTATTTTACTATAAATTAACTATTATCTATATGAGAATAACTGTGACGTACTTGTAAATTAATTAGGAAGTCTACTGAGTAACACAAAAATTGTATGTATATTAAACAAATTCTGTTGCTGATTGCTTAAAAACTGGGTAATTTTAAATCATATCGATCAAATGAAAAATTAAAATTCACTTTAAAACATAGAGAAAACATATTACATTTTCAAGAGACATTTTCACAAAGAACAATAAATGAGAAAAGTAAGCAATACTTTTGCTAAAAGAAAAGTTTAATTATTGGATATATAGACAATCATATCACTGGAACTCACTTCATACATTACTTGAATACAGTGATTACCCCAAACAAAACATGAACACTGAATCATAAACTATAAAACTCATCTGAAATTAATAGACAAACAAGTTGATAAGAGAAGATATATTCCATACTTGTTTCATAAATATCCCTCATTTTTAGCATACATAATATCAAACTAGTCCATAACAAAAAATCATATAAAACAAATATATTCTAAAAAGTAGAGTATTGAATTGACTACATCGATCATTAATGATTAAGCAATCATATTTCTAATCCGAATATAAAAATAGCTTATATACCGCACCCCAAATATTCTTTTCAATACTAAAGATAAAAAGGAATTTGTTTTATTTCGAGTGAAATGCTTTGCATAATGTCCGTTTTTCGCTACCGAGTACTTCTAAGCAGTCGGTAGGTGGAACTCGGCATGGATTCGCTAGCAAATATGACGAAAATGGCCGATATATAGGCTCTTGCTCCGTATAATACTAGTGTTCTTTCGTACTGAACGAAGTGATTTATGTAAATAAAATCAGATAGATTACTTTAAGCGGTCGTTCTTTCGTTTTCAATCAGTTCCCCCCTCCACAACTTAAAAGTGATCGTAAGTAATTATTCTGAACGCAGAATATCTTCTATCAGAAAGTTAACCTCAAAATTTGAAGTTAATGGGAGCTTTCCAACTACGACACAGAGCGACTCAGTGACACAGTGTTCATCGCTTCTTGTTCCAACTACGACACAGTGACACACGGACGAACACACAAAAAAGCTGAGTTAGAGCGTGTAGTGTTTCAGTGCTACCAACATTTATAGTCGATTTATTGCATTAACGTTGGCAATAGTTTTAATTATTAATTTATTAGATGATTATCATTGCATTATATCATATTAATATTTCACTTACAGTTTTCATGCGTTAACGTGATACAGAATTGACTAATGACGGTGTACGTAATTCGTAATAAACCGAAACAGAAATCACTTGTCCATTGCCTTTTGAAATAACGATGGCTGCGCTCTCTGGCGTTTTACATAAAAATCAAAAAGGCTTTCCAACAAGCACCCGTACACCGTGTTCGGTAGTGTGACACAGAGTGGCACGGTGATGCCTTGTTGGAAAGCTCCCTATATATATTTTAAATTTTTACACAGATATGATGAAAATGAGCGCATTCTTTCGAGCATTCAGTGAATGAATGTGCTTTGATAGCAAAATCACTTTCACTTCAATCAGTTGTATCAGTACGAAAGAACACTAGTATTAGAGAGATATCGCCGATATCGGTAAAATGAATAGCGCCTGTGAACGTTATTTAACGTCCTGCGGTATTGGTTTTACGTCAAGCGGTATTTTAGTCTTATTTAACAGTTATCGGCAGTGATATTTTACCGTGCCCTAATTCACAGAACCCGCGCTATTCGAAAATGTGACTTAACCTTTTAAACTGGTTTTATGCTTTATTGTTTTGTTTGTCTTGTCAGTTTTTATGTTTTTAATTGAATTTGTGCGTTTGCCTTAGCCATATTCGGGGTGTTTTGAATTATTATTGTTCCAATAAAAGACCAAAATTATATTTGTTATATAGATTCATTTTATTTTCAATCCTTTTTGCTAACTTCCACTAGAATCTCCACAATGGATGAAGATCTTGAAGTGATAATTATTGGTGGTGGAAATGATCAAGACATTGAAGCTGCTATGTTGATGAACATTATAAGGGATCAACAGGATGCTGATGCCCAACAGCGTTTTTCATTAGACGAAGTTCCAGATGAAGAATGTAAATTTTTGTTTAGGTTTGAGAAAGATGATATTTACAGATTGTATCACGCTCTACAATCCCAGAGTTTGTATTTTATTAATTTATCATTACTTAAAAATCAAATGAAGGAATTAAAACAGTCGTACGTTTATATTGGTACAAGTTTTTGAAGGAAACTATAATCAGATAGTTAATTATTTTCTTCCTTTCAAGTATATAACAGGCAGAAACTAGTTCTAACCTATATTTTATTTCTCTAAGATTTAGGATAATATAACAGTGATTTTCTACTGCTAATAATGAAACAAAGTACAGAAAATTTTTGATACTTGACAAAGATCGACATTATCGATAGTTTTGTGTCCCTACCCCTAGAGTCCCTACAGTGATTCATTTTATATGAATGGTAGTAGTGCTACTCTCGTGTAGCATGAGCTTTAGAGATATCTGCTTGACAATTATTCACCGCTGCTGCCGGCGATAAGCCATTAGTCGGCAGTAAGTATATACTAGTTTATTACTTCTCGGGCACGTGTGTGCACCAAACGATGAAGTGGACTAATTATGGGCGGATTGAAATCTCAAGGAATTTTTTGATATTTCTCGCTGCCTTCTCAAAGGCTGGACAAGTTCTAAAGTGATAAAAAAATAGTGCCATCTATATTTCTATAATATAGACTTTGTAGAAGAAAGAAACGGTTAACAAACATTTTTTTCCCAATTTCTAAGATTTTAATACTTTTCATACTTATTCGTTTTGGTATACCTTCGTTTTAACTATGTCGTCCGAAATTCTAAACACCGTCAGATCGATGCCCAAAATTAGGAAAGTTAGTACAAACAGTAAGGTAGGGTTTTGTTTTTTTTTTACATAGCCATAGTGTATCATTTAGCTAATAATTATGAAGTTTCATCTGACGAATTATTTTATGAGTTTCACAGTGTGAAATATGTGCTCAAAACATTCAATAATACACTCTACAATTCATTATTCATATATCCAAATTTATGTCTAGTTTATAGTTAAAATATACTTGCTATATTAGCCAAAATATTATACAAGTCAATTAAAAGGAAATAGTAGGCTATGCCACAGTAATTCATTTGGATTTAACCTGTTTAGTTTTTTCTAGTTTTTATGACCATTCTAAAGTTATTGAAAGATTTGATTCAATGTTCTTTCGGTATATACAACTTACTTAATGAATGTTCAAGTAGAAGCTTGAATACCAGGAATTTACACAAAATAAAATGAAATATGTCCTCTTTTTGATATTTTATTATCGTAATATCAGTTATATTTGTAGCTATTGTAGCTACATGGCATGATACTTCTATTGAAGAGGAATTGAAATTCATTAGTAGTAGGTATAATGTTTTTATTATGGGTTATCACTATAAATATTACCATACAACTAATTTGAATATTTTTGGTGAATCATGATGAACACCTACATCAAATAACATCTTCCATGAATTATTCTATATTGTAGGTATTATACTTACGTTATTCAATAACTTCGAAGCTGATCTCTTAACCTTTTGAGAACTGTCATTTGGTCTGAAATATTTTAAACATTAGTTTATTGCTTAATCATAATAACTTCTACTCATAATTAAAAATTTTGATGTATCCAAATGTTCTTATTTATTTATTGTTCAACTATTATATTTCTTACAATTTATTAATAATTCTGTTTATGTTCCTCAGAATATAACAGACTCTGTTAGGAAATGATATGCTATAAGCACCAGATCTTACCTATATAGGTATATTTATATTATACTTCTTAAATTTTCAGTGATGATAAATACTACTTGGCTGTTGTGATGAGCTCTCAGTTTGACTTATGTAAATTAACCTAACATTGATATATAAGTCCAATAATTTTATCATTTAGAAATCCTTTTATTGAAATTTATTAATTTTATTTCATTCATAACATAAGACTGAATCAATGATTTTTTTGGGAATCAATTTGACAAGTGTTTAGCTAGATACTGAATTGCCATCAATGAATTGTAGTTAAGGTTCGTAACACCCAATGTTATTATATTCAACTGCATCTAAAAATATTCTTAAGTATAATAGTAAATTTTATAGATCCTGTAAGACCTACAAAAGTTTTGACATGAATGTTTCAATTACAATCCCCAAGAAGCTCTTTAGTGATGTAGTGACCTTGAAGTCTCGTAGATTTAACAGTTGGTTAAAACTTACTGAATTGAGTTAATGTTGAGCTTTTACTTCTATATATCAACAAGTAGTTAGTAGTCCTATGATCAGGCATTGACAACATTAAGTATTTCTTGTCGCATCCCTATGGGGAGTTTATAATTCTACACAATTTTTAGATCTCGCAACATAGTTTCTATATCTCAACCTTAAATAATCTGGCGAAGCAACTCCTTACACTGAAGAAAGCATACTCTGCTTTTTAAATATTCATCATGAATGCATTATATTGGCAACAATATACAATTGATCATGCTGACACCACAAACGAATTATGATAAAAAATATTGATACTTTGCATTTTTTAGTGTTAGCAAGATATTTTTGAACAGTGGAAACAAAACTGTCTGTTTCATTAGAATTAAAATATTCCAAAACATATTCTGGTACATGCTTCATCAGTTGACATACTTGTAATTGAAATTTACAATTACTTTTTGTATATTTCAATTCCTGTTGGTTATACTATTCGGTTAGATAATATCAACTTGTTAGTTTGTTATATATAGTTTATATATATATATATATATATATATATATATATATATATATATATATATATATATATATATATATATATATATATATATATATATATATAATAATAATAATAATAATTTTATTGATCCATTCAGACATCAACAAAAATGTATTGGACAAGTCAAGTTGTATATAGGACATACAAATTTGTATATAGTACACACACAAAACAAAAATAACACTACACTCAAACCATCAAACAAATTGATTCACGTTATAGTCAGACATGAACTCCTCAATACTATAGTAGCCCCTTGAAGAAAGTATTGACTTCACTCTGCTCTTGAACCTAATTTTATTAAGGTTTCTTATACTCTCTGGCAAATGGTTGAAGAATTTTATCCCCTGATATGTGGGGGATCGCTCGAATTTTGTTGTACTATGTCTCGGGATATACAAAAGATTACCATTCCTGGTAGGATAATCGTGGTAATGTGAATTCCTCACAAACTTCGGGTAATTTTCCTTGATGAGGATTAGACATTTTAATATGTACAAACATGGAAAAGTTAGAATCTTGTGAAAAATAAAGCATGGCCTACACGATTCCTGCGAAGATAACCCGAACATAGTGCGAATTATTCTCTTCTGTGCTGTGAAAATTCTTCCACTGTTTACAGAATTTCCCCAGAGAACGACATTGTAGGACATATGACTGTATACAAGGCTGTAGTATACTATCAACAAAGACTCAGTTGGCATTGAGAACTTCAGACGTGAAATTGCAAATCTTGATTTATTCAATTTTTTACTGAGGCTATCGATATGATCCGTAAAACGTAAGTTTTCATCTACATGTATACCCAAAAATTTTGTGGTTCGAGTGGATACAATATTTGCTCCATTCATGTCGAATTGGATAGTGTTTGGAGTGTTTTTCGTATTAAAATATATACACTCTGTCTTGGAGATATTTGAAATCAGACAATTTTGCTCACACCATCTATCGAAGCATTCCATAATTTTTTTAGTGGATATAACTAATTCTTCACGATTACGACCTGTAACCACTAGTGAAGTATCATCAGCAAATAGAGCCAATAGTTCAGTATTGATATGTTGGGGCATATCATTGACGAATAATAAAAATATTAATGGCCCCAATACTGAACCCTGTGGAACACCTATGTTCAAGGTATGCTTTTCAGAAAAACTGTTTTCCACTTTAGCAAGTATTTGTCTATGATGGATATATATATATATATATATATATATATATATATATATATATATATATATATATATATATATATATATATATATATATATACGTAGTTTATATATATTAAATATATGAATGGAAAATATTTATTTATGTGGATTAATACATTTATACAAATACAAATCAGTTAACACTTATCCTGAAAATATACATTCATATAACCAAAATTAATACTGCACCTTGGCTTTCAAATCTTTATGTGCATTTACGAAACAGAAAAGAAAAGTCAGTTTAACAACCAAATTACTAGTAATAATCTACATATTAAAAACACATAAAACAAAAAAAAAGGAATAAAACAAAGCTTGAATATTTTGGATAATCTTGCAAAATATGGAACCTACTACTAACAGAAAACCTTTTTAATTATTTTATTCGTCTAATTTATAATGTAGTCCAGTAACCTACTACATCTTAAGTTGCATCAAGTGGTGGTAGTAGGTTTCATTTTTTCTCTTATGGGAGTCACAGAGAGGCAAAATCCAAGGAACTCTTCTTTTGTTGGCCACTGGTTTAATGTGGGGAAGAGGAAACGCAATGAAAAGAACACAACTCAAGGTCACCCTTGCTCACTTATAGTATTAGTTTCACAGAAATCATCATAAGGTTCCTATCACTCGTTATGTTTCGTTGTTCCTATATCTATGTAATACTACACGTTGATAATATTTAATTTATTGAATCTATATGAGACAAGTAAATATAAAGAAAAATCCATATGGAATCCATGAAAATTGGCTTGAAATTTTGAAGTTTTGAGAATATGCCAAATTAGAAAAACATTATCTTGTACAATTTTGAGTATTCTGAACCGGTTCTGGTTTCAAGTTGTAGTAAATGAAATCTAGTTTGAAAATTTATTCAATATTTGTCGAAAATGTTCTCCCATGGGCAAAAAAGGAGAAAACTGTAAAAAGTTTTTGGGAAATTCATGAGTGATCCTAGTGCTGCCGAGGTCGAAAACTTGGATTTTTGATCTGTTTCATCCACTACTAGAAAAAAAACTCGTTAGCAGTCGAGTTCCGTCACAGGTCATATTTTTCCCTCATTTTTGTTATTCTTTTCAACCTCCTAAGTCAATTTTGAGGGTCTGAAGATATGCACAAAGCTTAAATACCTGCAAAAGCGCACGAAATTTCTATATAAAAATTGCGGTGGTGAAATCTATAAATAGTACAAATTTTTAGCCATCCAACGGAATTTGGAGTGGTTGTAGAGATGCCCTATCTATTCGTGTATCACTCTATCACGCACAGCACGAATAGTTGTAGAGAGGTCGCCTACGCCCGAATCCGGGTACGGCACCGGAAGAAGTAGAGATGCCCAATGCTCGAAAATCCTCAAAAACACTTGAAATTTAAACATAAAAATTGCAGCTGTAAAATATATCAATTGAAATCCACAATGTAGCACTTCCGCAAAATAAACTCAATCCACGTACCGAATTTCCATCCTCTTACTCAATCAGCAGAAGCTATTCTTTTAGCGTCATGTTCTACTATTGAAAAGTATCAGGAAGACTTGATATAGGTAGATAGGTATAAATAATAATATTAGGTATGTATTAAGACAAGACTTATTTCAACGTAATAATAATTTTGCGTGGACACTCCCTAAAGTTCAATAAGGAAACGAACTCAAAACTTCAGAGAAAAAACTCCCTTGCCAATGGAGTACCTACCTTACTCTTGGAACAGTCTACGTCATCGTGAGACCGATGATAGCCTATGGAGCCGGTGTCTGGTGGCCCAAAAGCCAACAGACAACAGCAAAACTCAAGCTTGGGCAGATACAAAGGACCGCGTGTCTAAGTGTTAACGGAGCTATGCGAACAACACCAACTAGGGCAATAGAGGTGATGCTATGCCTGCCACCTTTGGATATTTATCTACAAGAAGTGGCCTTGGCAACTATGGCACGCCTTGAGACTATTGGTATAAAGCCAGAAGTAGGATGTGGGGAGACTAGACGTCGCCTGTGGCTTGAGGCTACTAACACGATGCCCCTGCTACAGGTTAAGGCAGACAGCATTCCCCGCGATTTGTTTTTGATAAACCCTACTCAATACACACAAACAGTGGAAATGAGACCTGCGATGAAGGAACGATCAATATTTTCACGGACGGATCAAAGCGAGAAAAAGGAGCAGGCTGTGGAATATATTCGAGACACCTGCGATTTCAACTTAAGTGGACCATGGAAAAATGTGCCAACATAGTTCAGACAGAGCTAACGGGCATAACCATAGCCGCGAACGAGATTGCTCGTAGGAACATAACGAACAAAACCATTAAAATCTACACAGATAGTAGACAATCGTGACTTGCCCTGAAGAATCATAAAATAACTTCACAGTCACTATGGGAATGCCATCAAGCACTTGCGGGTGCAGCCCATACAAACCAAATTATGGTGTGCTGGGTTAAAGGCCACTCGAGATGCAATGGCAACAAAAAAGCTGACGAATTGGCTAGAAAAGCAGCCGGCCTGAACATATTCGGTCCTGGCCCTTCCAGCCTACTACCGCTGACAGGCTGACAGCAAAGTCACAAATGATGAAAGAGAACACCCATCAAAAATTCAAAATCCTATGGGATGAAACAACCACCTGCAGACTTGCCAGGGAACTTTTAAATTATCCCAATAAAGATGCAGCAATGACTTACCTGGCGATGCCTAGAGGAAAACTACGCAATGTCGTGGGAATTTTAACGGGACACTGCCAACTTCGGAAGCCCTTATTTAATATGGGATTAAGCGACACACCTCTCTGCAGAGGCTGTGAACAGGAAGACGAGACGGTACAACATGTCCTCTGTGAATGCCCCGCTGTCTTGTCACTCCGAGAATCCATTCTGGGTGAACGGTGGCCAATTTTAGCCACCTTGAGGGAAATCCCCCTAGGTGCAATCACCCTCTTTTTCAAACGACTGGGATGGTTGGGAGCCTAGGCTGGTGATGTTCCCGGGGAGGATGCACAAAGGGCCCAATGGGGCCTAAGTGCTGTGGTCTCGACTGCACTCCCAAAAATACAGAATACAGAAGGAAGACTTGATATAGGTAGATAGTTATAAATAATAATATTAGGTATGTATTAAGACAAGACTTTTTTCAACGTAATAATAATTTTGCACTGCGTGGACACTCCCTAAAGTTCAATAAGGAAAAGAACTCAAAACTTCAGAGAAAAAACTCCCTTGCCAATCGAGTACCTACCTTACTCTTGGAACAGTCTACGAAACAACACAGTTATAGCACCTACAATAAATAGCTTTAAAAATAGAGTGGATAGTGATTTGCAGAATAGTAAGACAACTTTGGTTCATTACTTTTGAAAAAAGGGAAAAAAGTGCACTAAAAACTCTTGATTAAAAGACTGTTTTAAAATCATATTAAAACAATAGTTAAAAATAACAATTTACACATTTATTATAAGAAATAACGCATGACGCACGTTTCGGTGGAACTTCACCTTCTTCAGATGCTAATGGCAAACAGTTTGCCATTAGCATCTGAAGAAGGTGAAGTTCCACCGAAACGTGCGTCATGCGTTATTTCTTATAATAAATGTGTAAATTGTTATTTTTAACTATTGTTTTAATATGTTTATTAATTTACATCAAGTATCGGCCCAATCAATCCAAAATGTTTTAAAATCATTTAGAAACGTAAAACTAATATCATTTAAGCAGTTTCATCGGCTAGTCTGCTTACTGCTTCAGATAATAATAATAATAAAATGTCTTGCCTATAGGTTAATCAATTTAATAAAAACTGAATGAAGTATTAGTTTTTACCTTATGAGAAATGAAGTTCAATTAAAAACAATCTTATTATATGGGAACTTCAAAGAAACAAGTAGGTATGTATTCAGTTTGATAAAAGAAATCTACTATTTTAACAAATTTTTCAATTTCATTTATTTTGGCATTATCATGTTTAGAATAGTAAGATATTCATTATTCCAATGGTACTGGAGGGTTTTTATCTCTTTGTTTTCTTCTGCAATGTACGAGCGTTTCTGTGACATTGCTGTGATGCTTTCTTATTAGTTGGCAATTCATTTTTCGAAGTAAGTTTTTTTTTATAGCTAACAGCATCCATGATCAATAGCAGTAGAATGTTCAGATGAAATAACTTCAAACTCATATTGGTTAACCCTCTAATGCCCAAATTTTTTAAAATATTTTAAAAATTATTTCCACATAGTTGTAGGTTAGCTTAGACATAATTTACATCGATATTTGGCAGACAGGTAACCAATCACCTTTTACACCTGACTAAGTTGCGACCGCCTCAAGGCGGACCTGGGCATTAAGGCAGAGTATATTATCATGTTCTTTAGGCAGATGCAAAATTAAAGTTCGAACGTTTTATAGTTTTTTATTCACTAATAATCATTTTTATATCTACATAATACCTACTTAGAATGAAACAATGAAAAACAATTTTTTGCAGCAGTGCAACATAAATTTATTTTGCATTTTGAACAGGTACATTGTGTTTCTGATTTGCACCCAGGTAGTTTGCATTGACGCTTACCGGAACGATCTAGCCACTCAGGCCAATGATCAAATCCATCCAACCTTGTATCATTTGTTGGTAAATACGTTTTTTTAGGTAATTTTTTCACGACCTGAGGGGATGGTGAAGATCTTGGACGTCCCACATTTTTTTTATTTGGGTCCTCCTTCAGATGCTTGCAAAGCACAGCAGCTATTTCCTTCCTGAAGGAAGGTAGCTGTGGCTTCAATTCTGTCGGATACCTTTTGTTAATTCTTTTATGCAATAGGTATGCGTTAACCATGGCCATATCGATGAGGTGGAAGAAAATTCGATTGGTCCATTTGAAAGTTTTCATCCTGATTCGGTAGCGGCCTATGAGGCCATCCATCAAGTCTACACCCCCCATATGTGAATTATATTCACGAATGATATTTGGACAATCAACATCTATCCTTTTTTTCTGCACTCTATCAAATCGTGAGATTTTTAGTTCATTTTCTGTCTTGTTATCTCTGTTGAATTGTTTTATCCCCACATATGTTGATGCTAGCCTGACACATTTATTATCTTTCCAAAGAGTAGTGGATATCTCAACTCCATGACAGGAAGCGACGTATTCTTCAGAATATCCACGTTCTTCCTTTTGAACTTGTTTGTCCGAAGATAATTTACAATTAGCAATTCGATTTGTACGTATTGTTCCCAAAGAAAAAATGCCCCTGCTATACAAATAAATCATCAACGGTATTGTGGTATAATAGTTATCGAAATAAAGTATATGCTGCTGATGATCTGGTATAATTTGCGATAATCTTGATACTACATTGACAGCTGCTCCCAAATCTGGTGCTCCACTTAGAATTTTATTATCACTTGCTCCGGTATACAACTCGAAGTTATATGAAAATCCATAAGAGTCGCAAAGTACAAAAAATTTCATACTCCATTTATGTGGCTTGGCTGGCATATATTGCCGTAAATGGGATGCCATTTTTGTGGAACACATTTGTTCGTCCACACAGAGACGTTGATTCATAGGAACCGATTGAAAACGTTTGTTGAAATGATCTACAATCGGTCTAACTTTATATATCGCATCAAATCTTGGATCATCTTTTGGTGGAATTTGATCATTGTTATTAAAATGAAGATAGCGACGAATTTCTTCGAATCTATTTCTTGGCATAGTTTGTCGTATGGGCTCAAAAGAATTTTCTGCCCAATACTCCCGAGTATTAGGTAGGGTATTTATAAACTGACATATATAATAGAATACCTACAAATTTTCTTATCTCTGCTGCTGATGTTACAAATTTTGTCGATATGTTCACTTGTCGCGCATACAAGTTAGTTTGGTCAGCAATGTAATGATACAAACTATCATCCACAAAATAGTTGAAGCAATCGTAAGGCGTTTTCAGCTCCAAAAATTTCTGAGGTAATTCACACTGTCCTTTGAATTTTATTTGCTTTTCGTGAAGTTGAATATTTTTCTTACGCCACAAAATATGTTTGAATTGCTGACTCTTTGGATCAATATCTTTGGAAGACCCGACGAATTCACTGAGTGGTGTAATATATTCTTCACGTCGACGTTTCATAGGTCTAGTTTCTTTTTGTGAGTGCGTGACATCGCTGCTAGTTGATTCCATGTTTACCCAATTCACTAATGGCAAACAGTCTTCAAATTCATAATCTTCAGGATGATCGTCACTATTCTTGTCATCCATACAGATCGAATAGGAATCTTCAGTTATGGGGACAACTATCCAATAAAGAAAACACGTCTTCTGATGTCATATTCGATAAGTCCACACGTCGACGAGCCATATTGTATAACCTGAAAATAATTATTTTCTAGCTCAAAAGTCTCAAGACAGCTTGATGAGTCTTTTTTCTTTAATATACAATATTCTTTGCTAAGTACCCAACTCCGCCTACAGACAGGCAGGCAAATATGTGTATTTATAGAACAATCGAATTTTTTTTGGTCCCAATTTCAAGTGAATATGTCAACAAGAATAACAAGCAATACTCACCTGCTATTTTATTTTGATATTTTATCACACTAACTATTTATTCACAATTTCCGAAAGTAGAGAAGTCAGCGTGCTACCTCACCGAACGAACAATCAAGCATGACAGAGCTCAATTCATAAACAACGCGTAAAACTGTTTTATCTCTCTATGGTCTAGCAAAACAAACCTAGACTGAAGGCAGACACAGGAAGGCAGACAATAATACACACACATAGAACTTTAGTATCAACTTATATCCGACCCGCCTCAAGGCGGATTTGGGAATTAGAGGGTTAATATTATTATCATAAATTTCTAAGTTTCAATACACTCTATTTTTGCTTTTAAAAACATACAGCAAATAATATGGATATGCTTTCACATATTAAATTGTATCTGGTAGTCATGACATGTGAATGACATACCATGCAAGCACTAATTGCAAACAAAGTTGTACTTACATTCTTTTCTTTCCTGAAATTGTTTAACAGATTAATATTCTAGCAATACTTGATCCTCTTCACTATTTTCAAAGGATTCAATTTACATTACATAAAGTGAACAAGGAAAATTCTCTAATAATTTAAAAAATTATCAAACAACTTTCCAAGGAAGCTGGTTATACGTATTCAGCAACGCAAAATCTGCATTCACAATCGAACGGTGAATTATAGAAATTGTCAAGTCACCCCGACTCAAAATCTGCATACAGCTGTTTCGATCTTATTGGATCTCATCAGTGCAGCTTATTTGACTAGGAGTGAATTAACAAATCTCTAATTGTTCACCAATACAAATCGTGGTCAGTAACACAGTAACACTGGTCGGATAACAATCCAGAGCGCCATCCCACCAAAGATATTGGGAAACAACAATTCACCGCTTAGACTGAAAATGCAGAAATTCGTCGCTGAATACGTATAAATGCGTTGCTGAATACGTATAACCAGCTTCCTTGGAAAGTTGTTTGATAATTTTTTAAATTATTAAAGAATTTTCCTTGTTCACTTTATGTAATGTATGAAATTGACCATGGTCGACTAGTATGTTTTTCATGATTTGATTCAATTTACCACTGTCTATTTGGGATTTTGCCAAAAATTTGTACAGGACTCAGGACCAGTATTTAACATTTCGGTAGCTATTTTGTTTTTGTTTTCTCAAAGTATTCAACTTGCATATACTTACGTTGTTTCTTGACAAAGAGACCAACCTCTTCATAAATTTAATTCTTAAACCTTCAATTATATTACTCTTGTAAATCAAGACTGTAATATTTTCTTTTAATTAGGGAATTATGTTATACTTTTTGGTGGCATTTTTCAAAACTCATATTTATATTGCATCCACTTTTTTTTTAACAAAAAATATTGGGTAATATTTAAAATATTTTTGTGTATCACTATCAGATAATGAATAATCAAGAAGTGATGACAATAAGTTAATCATCTCCTTCCTTTTTTCAATCTGAGGAATCGTAGATAAATTATCAGTATTCTTCATATGAAAGTCATATAGCAGTTTTCTTGGAAAACAATCGTATACTTCTATAGTAATAGTAATGGTATTTTATTCCAACATCAAACTTTACATGTCACCTGTCAAACAAAGATAGTGTCCTACAGACATTTGGACAAATTATATATTGTTTGTTGTAGCAGAAATTCTTTAAGTTTTCTCTTGACAGACTTATTTTATATAAATTCATTGGTTGAATACATTACAATCATTGCTCATAAATACATTTGGTTTAATGTAAGAAATTACTTACTCAATATACTTGTTCAATTTAAGTTATAGACCACATAAATGCTATTGGAAATCTTGTCTTGTCATTATCTGAAACGATTAATGTACTTATTTATTGAATATTATAAGAATAGGTTCCATGAGTATGGATTCTATCATTAAGATATTATTACCATACTTTTGTAGATATTCTTCTTGAGCCTTGTTAAAAATACTAGAAAGAAGTTGTTTTTGAGGATAATACCATCATCTTCAAATCCATATAGCTGGTAGGAAAGAATATGATTTTCTGCAGATTTGTGAAAACTAAAACAAGATATAGATGTTTGAAAATTTGATTTTGGTATATATATATATATATATATATATATATATATATATATATATATATATATATATATATATATATATATATATATATGTTCAGAAAGAGTTCCGCGGTCGAAAGTATTTGAAAAACTTGGTTCTCGGGATGAACCGCGTAAAAGATGACTGTGAAGAGTAGGCAGGTTGAGACTTCAAGAGTTGACAGGAAGTAGTACGGTTGGTGGAGTAGGCAGGTTGAGACCACGCAGTCGTATTATTTCCG